>PVKA01004926.1:50532-94846 GCA_004027165.1 Ctenomys sociabilis | reverse complement strand
AAAAAAAAAAAAAAAAAAAAAAAAAAAAAAAAAAAAAAAAAAAAAAAAAAAAAAAAAAAAAAAAAAAAAAAAAAAAAAAAAAAAAAAAAAAAAAAAAAAAAAAAAAAAAAAAAAAAAAAAAAAAAAAAAAAAAAAAAAAAAAAAAAAAAAAAAAAAAAAAAAAAAAAAAAAAAAAAAAAGCTAAAGTGCCCCCAAATTTGGCAAAAGATATAAACTTTGAAAAACTCAAAATCCTGTTAGGATAAACCCAAAGAAATCCATGTCAAACACAGCATAATTAAACTTGTAAAAGTTAAAATCAAAGAAAACATCCTGAAATCAGCCAGAGAGAAACAGCACATTATCTATAGGAAGAAAACAATTTGACTGACAATATATTTCTCATACAAGCAACAGAGGCTTAAAGAACCCAAAAGAAATCATTAAGAATCTTAGGTCATCAGGAAGAGAGAACAATAGAGAAAAATACAGGTAAATACAAAGGATTTCCTTCTCTGCATAACTTTGCTGAATTATATATGATTATTGGTACAAAATTAAAAGTGGGAGGATAAAGGGATATAAATGAGAGTATTATTTGCATACTATTCTCAAATTAGAAAAGACTGGTATCAATAGACTGTGATAAATTCTCTCATACACACACATATACAAACACTAAGAAAACTGTACAATCCTCTAGACATCGCAAAGAAATAAAAATGAAATCCTAGAAAAAATTTCAAGTAACCTGAAGGAAGATACGGGAAAAGAAAAATGAAAAATAAAACAAAATTGAAATGGTAGAGTTAAGCTCCAATATAGTTAATGTCTAAACACACATTCTTTCTTATACTGATTGGGTATTATATCTTATATACATTGTACCTCTTTGAAATAATACGTTCATGAAAGTTTTTCTTGTTCTTTTTACATTTCCATGCCCCACAATTTAATCAATTTCCTATTAATAGATTTTTTTAGACTGTTCTGCCTTCAAGATTCTCTTTATTAAAATAACTTTGAACTTCTTTTCAAGGGACAGTTCTTCAGCCCAGATAAGTAAATAGAATTGGGAAGAGGAAAATAATTTTGGTACTTGCTTGCTTTCTAGTGTTTATATATATCCCAATCCTAAATTCTTATACTATGGTTTTAAAAAAAAACAGTTAAGTCACAGGTTTATCACCATCTGGGTATCTCTGCTTAGAAGTCTAGAATCATATTCCCCATCCTACCTGAGCTGTCATCACACCCTGTTACCACTAAGCAAGGCCATGAGGTCTAAATGGAAGAGAAAAGGTTCTCTAAGACAGGTATAAAGTCAGGAAATACCAGCATCTTCAGGTCTTCATTACTTTATATAATTACCATAAATAGCTTCAAAGACCTACCTCACCACTTCCATGTCCATGAATAATAAAGTTTTACTATAAAGTATGTGAAGCAACTTTGTTTTTATATTTTCTAAAACTCGTCCATACTTAAGTAGCTGATATACTAGAGTCCTGTGCTACCACAAAGGACACGTGGGAAAGATAAAAATAGGAAAACTGTTATTGTGTCAACCCATCAGGTACTGAAGCTTATGCTTCATTGAGATTTTATAAAAAGAAATAAGATCATCTTTTCAAGGTGTATGAATCCCTTTGTAGTAAAAGATAATGAAAATACTAGGTATATTGTGATCAAACAAATATTCCTTTTATCCTCGTAAGTCTAAAATTACCCAGCCATTTGGTTTATTGTTCAAAAACCATTTACCTAGTAGAAGTTGAATTTTCAGTCTCTATCAAAAGTGTCATATAACAGAGTGGAACTCATGGTGTGCATCTCATCCAGGACCTTCACTAATGAACAAAAATGTCTTCAACATTGCAGAGTATAATCATTCTCACTTAATCTAACTTTCTCATTGTTGGGCCAAGTCACCTACAGGAGTGATTCCATGAGATAAACCAAACATTTTGTCCTGTTCTTCCACAGCATAACTCTTTCTATTCCCTTACTCTGCTGTCTAACTCATCTGAGTTAGCCTATAATATCTAAGACTTTGTCCTTCACTCATTTGCCCTAACTTTGCATGGCTATGTTTTACCTTCCCACCTAACTTAATCTATCAGAGCCAACAAAATTTCTAAGTGAGGAAGATGGCAAAGGAAGCTGGTGAAGAGAAATAAAGAGCTAACCACAAATACTAGGGCAATTATAGAACTGGGGAGATGGTCTCCTGTTGAAATGAGAGACTCGAAGAGTGTTAAGTACAGAACTGTGATCAATATTCAGGCTCTGGCCTTTTTTCAAATAACTCAATAACTTAGGTTTTCAGCAACTTTCTACTATATGGGCCTTCTAGGTGTGGTGTAAGTGTTCCTAAGCCTAAGAACCAGTTCATTCAAGTAACCATTTCAGTTCAAATAACATCATTGCTTGCCAAGCCAAGTTTTTGCTCTGTGCATAAGGCTCCTTTGCCATTTGTTCAGTGGGCAAGTCCACGGTCACTGCTACAACCAACCCTGGATGCTAGCCTCTGCTGCTGCAGCTCCACTGCCATCACCCATTCATAGCTGCTCTGCTCCTATTCTATGCCACCACATGGTGAGCATAGCAGGTGTTCCCTGCTAAATCTCCCTCCTCAATCTCTAAGACTCTTGACACTTTGACTACTTCTTCAAGCCCAGAAGTCTCACCTACTATTTGTCTTGACACTTAGAAGAAGTCACCATACCTTCTGGGCTCTGTGACTGGGAGGGATGCAGCTGAATTGAGTGACAGGTTTTCCTCTCTTTGTGATACCTTCTGTTAGAGACTCCAGAGCAGATCAGAGTTTGGTAAAAAAAAAAAAGCTCCTTCCATTTTTTTTCTCATAGCCCTCTTTTTCTTTAGGATTCAGATGCTTGGACCGAGTTAGAAACTAGAGGTAATGACACCATACACTCAGAATTTCCATCTTCATTGACACTTAAAGCTTTGTTCCTGGGCCAAAGATTTTACAGTTCACATCCCATGTTCACATAGGTTTCTGTAGGCTGTCACACTGATTTTACATTTTATTTTTGTTTATTTATTTGATACATGGTCTTGTTATGCAGCTCAGACTTATAGTGATCCTTCTGTCTCAGCCTCCCAAGTACTGAGATCACAGGTGCATGTCACCACGCCCTATTTCAGTGGCCTGGGTGGTGTAAGGCCATGCCAGCACAGGAGGATCAAACCCAGATCCTTGTGCTTTCCAGGCAAGCACTTGGGTCACCAAGCTATCTTGCCAGCTGTCCCACTGGTTTTAGACTTATCCACTTGTGACTGACCTGGGAATATCTTGGATTCCTTTCTGGAAGGCTGTTGTTAGTGGCCCTTCCAACAGTTCTGATGTCTCCAAACTTCTAGGCTACAATGACTCAAAGATGTAGCTAGCTTTACCTCAGTCCTACAGCAGGGCTACCTGACTGCATTCTCCTTAATAACTTGAAAGAAGTGAGTCAAGTTTTATCATTTTGTGGCTTTGGATTGGGTTCCCTCTTTTCAGCACGACTAGCACATAAAACTTCTTTGTTCCAGAATCAGTGGATTTTGAGTGGATGTGGTATCACACACTTCTAGTTCCAGCACTCTGGGAGGCTGAGGCTGGGTGATCACAATTTGGGCAATGTAACAACTTAGATAGACCCTGCCTCAGTAAATAAATAAATGAATGAATGAATGAATAAAGGTTTACGGATGTCACTCAGTGTACAGGCTGTGGGTTCAATCCCTAGTACAGAAAAAAATCAGTGAAGTATCGATCCATAACTCATACTGTCAATGATTTCAGTGGAAGCCAGGAAGACTGGAGTACAGAATAGCCACTTTGGTACATCTAAAGTCTCTTATAATATCAATTACTTTATGGCAGAAAGTTTTATTTCCAAATAAATACTATTGACTGAGCACTATGTATTAGACACTGTACCAGAGAAAATAGCAATGAATGAAACAGATCAAACCCTTATTTACCTCTATATTCTGTACTGAAAGAAGAAAAAAAAATTTTTAAGTGAATAATATGCACAGTATGTGATATCACATGCTAAGTGGAAAAAACAAAGCAAATTAGGATAGGGAGTATTACCATTGTACTGGCTGTTACACATATTCTAGGTGTTCTACAAATACTTGAACTGTTCTACAACTGTAGTATATACTAAGCAAACAGTTGCAGTAAAGAGTGCAGTATAAAATCAGATAGATCTCATGCCAAACCCCTTTCCTCAGCCTCACTTTCCTCATTAAAAAATGTAGATAATAATACTGACTTCAGAGGGCTTCTGAGGATTACATGAGATTATATATGAAAAATGCTTAATCAATGTCTATGATACAAGTAGTGGGGAAAAATTATCTAGCAGAAGAGTTGAATAAATAGCCATGTAGCTTATAGAATAAGTAGCAGAACTTCTGAGAAGATGGCAGAGTGGCAAGCAATACAGAAAGAACCTTTTCTTAGATTTTCTATGTAGATACTGGAATATAGTAATTCAAGGAGGAAAAAAAGGAGGAAAGTAGACCCCATGGACCTAAGAAGGATCTGAAGCAATAATTGTAGCCCTTGGGGATGACGAAGAGAGAAACTTCAAGGAAGAAGTAGGTGGTGGGTAGCACATTCTCCATGAGCCAGAATTTACTGCACGGGAGGAGTAGTTCAAGCCTATGGAAACACAGTGCTGCTGGCAACCCCAGAGGCCTCCACGCAGCAGTGCAACAGAGAAATAGATGCTATAGCCTTTATTGATTGTGAGGAGAGGGGGTTTGGCCATCCTATAGGAGAGGATGATTGGCTGGCTTGTAGAGGGAAAAACTGAGCTCAGAACTCAGCACAACTGCTGGCTCCATCCAGCAGCTCCCAGCTGAATTTAGCCCACAGAAGGTGTGCTAAGTGCTACAGGTTGAGTGGGTTGGGTCCCAGCCTCACAGCCAGAAACCAGCCTGCACTTCCGAGGAAATAAAGGCACTGATTCACAGAGACTATCCATTACTCCATAGTAAATCTACTGCTAGTTTGCTGAGATAAGTAAACATGGATCTGGACTTTACCTCCACACACTGTCTACCAGTGACAGTAAAGACAAACTTTTTTTTTTCATGTTCATTTTATTTTATTTTATTTTATTTTATTGAACTACAAATGTCAATCAGACAGTTTCAAGACACCTTAACAATACAGATTCGATAAATTAATACATTGCAAACTGTTTTCATAATGTTTTGGTATTGTACAAGGTGCATACATGATATTATATTTACAGATATTATTTTAGCAGATATCTCTTATCAGTGAATTAAGAGTGTTGCTTACTTATCTTATTTTTTATGCCTGAATTATATCAAAAATTCAATAATTATTTTCCTAGTGGATGACCGTAGTACTAGAAGCTGACATAATATCCTGTCCAACCACCATTAATGCAGATCTTGCCTCTCATAGAATTATGTAGAAGCACAGCGTTATCTATCCCAACTGTACTGTCTATACACACACATCATGATTTTTTCTTTCTACACCCCTTCCTCTGTCTACACCTGTCGAAGGTGGGCACTCCATTGACATTCAACTAACTTAGGTGCTTGAACTCGACACCACAATCCAACAGTCAGCATTCTACAACAATAGTGTGTTATTCAAAGAAATTGTCGACCATATCCATTTACAGCTCAGCTTAATATTATGGCCCCGCGATGTATACTTCATTTTTATACTTTTCTGTTGGATGGTTAAGACCTAGATAGAGCAAGACTTATATACCAACACATGTAACTTTATGTTTCTTATGTGGTCAGTGAAGTTCCCTCAGGGTTTATCTTGTAGTCCTGTACATTATTCTGTAGTTCCTTTGTCTGTGTCATCCATGTGGATGAGTCATGGCCAACGCTAGACCAGTTTTCTCTCCATGAGAGCTTGAGAGAAAGTTTTCTCTTCATGTGACTCTCCCCAGGCATACTATAGAACTTCAATCTCTTTCTTCTATGGATCCATAATCTCCTTGTTCAGAAAATTTGGAGTTCACCTGAGTTTCATGATGTTGCAGTACAGGTTCTCTTTGATGTGGACTTTTTTCTCTCTCTCTCTCCCTTGCCTTGTTTTTTGTTTGTTTGTTCTGTTAGTTGGTTAGTATTTTTTCTTCATTGTTCAATCTTGCTTTTATATGAGTGGTAATATGGTTTCCAGTTTTATTTGTGATTGTTTTCTGTTATTTCTTCGTTCTGTCTTACCTTCCTGTCCTCTGTACCTACTTCCCAAAGCGTATGTGATCATTATCCTCCAGCCTTGCTTCTAATCTGTTTCTCTTCTATTTCTCTATTTTTTCCCATAATCACTTTTAAATTTTCTCCCCTAAAAGTAAAATTGGCATACTGAAGGTTAATTTACTACATAAAATCTTCTAGTTTGCTTTAGAATTTGCTGTATAACCATAAATCTAGTTCACATAGCTATAGGGGCAAATTATTATCTCAGTTGTTCATTTTCTAAACTGTGTTTGATGGTGTTACTATTGCTGATTATATCACTTTAGTCAAAGTGCCATGATTGTTCTAACCAGGTGTTCTTCCTGGTATACCAAGATTAAACCTACCTCAGAGTCACAGAAAGTACTGTGGGCCAGTGCTAAAGAAGCAGAGGCTGGGCCAAGTAGGCAGTAATTCTCATCCCCAATAAATTGAAGAGGTAGGATCTTGCAACAGACTCAAAACCCAAAAGCTAGCTACACCTGAAAGACACCTCTGAGAAGTGGTCATTTCCTAAGAGTTCTACATCTAGCAATAAAGCT
Source organism: Ctenomys sociabilis (assembly GCA_004027165.1). Lineage (NCBI taxonomy): Eukaryota > Metazoa > Chordata > Mammalia > Rodentia > Ctenomyidae > Ctenomys > Ctenomys sociabilis. The sequence continues at coordinate 88,064 of PVKA01004926.1, read as the reverse complement.
ACTCACCATAGGAAATTTGCAAGCATCAACGGAGGAATTAAGCTAAAATATAGAAAATGAGAAGGAACTCAAACAAGGTAAAATCCCAAACATCCAGTTCACCAAACCAGAAGCAGTGAGATGGGACAATCCAAAAGTCACCCACTTCATCTCTCTAAAGTGACAACAAAAAAGCAAATGATGAGCTCTAGAAAAAAATCAGAAATAATTTCTGAAATAACTGCAGAGATGGTGGCAAAATATAAGATATAATTAGTGATATATTTAGTCTAAAACAGATACAAATTAAAAAATTAGAGGAACTTAGAAAAATGATGGAAATCATGAACTCCCAACATAGGAACAAAATAGAATCTATGAGACAGATTCAAGTAAATATCCAAGACATTAAAATTGTCACTGAAAGTATACTCAGTGGAATGAGTTAATTGAGGACAGAATATCAGATATAAAAGACAGGGCTGTGGTTAACAATCATGAAAGGAAAGGTTTTTTAAAAACAACAAGAAACTATAAAAAAAATCAACACAGAATCTGCTCAATGATGCAAAGGAAAATAACACAGGACTGGCCAGAGTCAATGAAAAAGCAGTACATGGGCCAAGTCACATAAACTACATATTCATAGAAGTAATAGCAGAAAACATCCCAAGTAATGAAAAAGAATTTGACATACAGAATAGACAGGTCTATAAGATGCAGCTGGCTATGATCACCAAAGCACAAAATAGTAAAGATTCCAGAAATTAAACAGAACAGAATATTAAAAGCTGTTAGAGAAAAAAATGAAATTATTTATAATGAAAACCAATTAAAATCATAGCAACATTCTCAACATTAACCCTCAAATTATGGAGAGCAACAAACATTTCAAGCCCTAAAAGAAAAAAATCTCCAATCCAGATTGATGTATCTTTCAAACTATCTTTCAAATTTTCTAGAGACATAAGGCATTTCTATAACAAAGAACACCAGAATAAATTCCTGATCACCAAACCAGCTCTGCAAAATGTTCTGAAGGAAATTCTAGAAAAAGATAACAAGAACTACAACTTCATGAACCCCAACACAATGAATCCACCAGGCAAGGTGCACTATTAAACAGAGGGGAATAAAAGGGAACCAAAACAAGAAAATAACATGGAAAGGAAAATTTAATACATGTCAGTTATGATCATCAATGTAAATGGTCTCAACTCATCAACCAAAAGAAACAGATGACAGAATGGATCAAGAAGCATAATCTGAAAATACGCTTACATACAATACACATACGTAATTCAAAAAGAAATCCATATTCTGAAAGCTAGAGCATAGAAACAAAGTGCTATGTGACAGGAACCCAGAAAAAAAGCAGGTGTAACTATTCTACTTGCAGACAAAGTAGATTTCAAGTTAAGACTAAGAGTGACAAGAAGGTCACTACATCCTTATAAATAAATGATCCAAGTAAGGGGCTGGGGAGATGGCTCAGTGGAATAAGCACTTCCTTGGCAAGTGCAAGGGCCTGATTTCAATCCCAAATTCTGCCAAAAATAAATAAATAAATAAAAAACCAAAAAAATGACCCAAGTAAAGGAGATAACCATAAATATATACTCAACAAATAGCAGTCCACCAAACTATAAAAAATTAATACACATGAAAAATCAAATAATCATTAATATAAGTATATTGGGTTATCTCAGTACCTGACTGTCACAAATGGAGAGATCAACTAAACAAAAATCCAATCACTAAATAGTAGAGCTGAACCAAGCCTTTGAACAAATGAACTTAGTAAATGTTTACAGAGGGTTCCACCCCACATCGGAGTGTATATTCTTCTCAGCTGCACATGTTTCTCCAAAATAGATCACAGACTAGTTCATAGAATATGCTTATGTAAATGCAAAGGAATTATAATTACCCCGTGCATATTATCAGACCATAGTACAAATTAGAAATCAATAGCAAAAGAAACCACAAAACTTCATAAACACATGGAGGTCAAATACCATCAACCTGAACAATCAGTGAGTCACAGATGAAATTAAAGAAGAAAGTAGATAGTTTCTACAATTAAGTAATACACCATTACAACATTCCAGAACATGTGAAATGAGCATACAGCAGTCCTATGAGGCAACTTTACAGTAGTGAATACCCATATCATGGAAAAAGAGCAAGTTCAAATAAATAGCTTAATGTAAACCTCAAGCTTCTAGAAAAAGAAGAGACCAAGCACAAAGCTTGTATGAGAGAGGAAATTATAAAGACAGAGTGAAAATTAATGCAGTGGAAACTAAGAAAACAATGCAAAGACTCAATAAATTGAAGAGTTGGTACATAGAAAGATTAAATAAAATTGACAAAGTTTTAGCCAACCTTATCAAAGAAAGACCCAAATCCATTTAATTAGAAAAAAAGAGTGAAATCATGACAGATACTACAGAAATCTGAAAGACCGTTATACCTACTTTGAAAATGCAGAAGAAATGGACAGATTCCTAGATATATGTGAGTTATCAAAAGCTAAACCAGAAAGTTCTAAAAATCATAAATAAACCAATATCAGTTAATGAGGTTGAAGATGTTAGTAAAACCCTACCAGCAAAAAAAGCCCAGGCACTGACTGATTCACTGCTGAATACTGAAATACTGCTGAAAAGAAATTTAAAGAAGACCTAACACTACTACTTCTTAAATTATTTAATGAAACTGAAAGGGAGGAAATTCTCTGAAATTCATTCCTGGTAGTAAACATTATCCTGACATTAAAACCACAGAAGGACCTAACTAAGAAGGAGAACTACAGCTTAAACTCTCTAACGAACATAGATGCAAAATTCCCCTGTAGGGTATTGGTAAATAGAATGCAGGAAATTATTAAGAAGATTATGCCTTGACCAAGTATGATTATCCCAGAGATGCAGTATGGTTCAATACACATAAGTCGATTAACATAATACACCATATTAACAGAGTGAAAAACAAAAAACACCTGAGCATCTAAATAGATGTAGGAAAAGATTTAGACAAAGCCCAACACCCATTCAAAATAAACACCTTACAGAGAACTGAAATGTGGTTTTTTTTAGATGGCTTTTATCTCAATCTGATGAAAGCCATCTAAAAAAAACCAACAGCCAACGTTATGCTAAATGGACAAAAACTGAAAATTTTTACTCTAAAATCAAGAACAAGATAAGGATGTTCACTGTCACCACTCTAACAGAGCAATTAGAAAAGTCAGAAATCAAAGGAATAATGATAGGATAGGAAGAAATTAAACTATTATTCACGGATAACATGATACTCTACATAGGGGATCCAGAAAGCTCTAACAAAAGATTTCTAGACTTAATAACCAAATTTAGTATTGTATCTGGCTACAAAGTCAACATTTAAAAATCAATAGCCTTCTTGTACATGCATAACAAACTCACTGAGGAAGAAATTAAAAGAAACAATACCTCTCACAATAGAATAAAAAAGATGAAATATTCAGGCATTATTCTAACAAAGGAAGTAAGAGACCTATGCATTGAAAACTATAGTACTCTGAACAAGGAAATTGAAGATGATATTATCAAGTAAAAAGGTATCCCTTACTCTTGGGTAGGAAGAACCAATACAGTGAAAATGGCCATACTTCCAAAATTGTTTTATATATATTCCAACAGCAGTAGAATTAGAGAAAAAAAATCTATAATTTACTTAGAGTCAGAAAGAGAAGTAGAGTATCAAAGGCTATTCTGGGCATTAAAGGCAAGGAAGGTAGGGATATATATCACAATCCCAAACTTGAAAGTATATTACAAATGTACTGTGATAAACACAGCATGGCACTAGCAAAAAGAATGGCCAGGGGCCAGCCAAATAGCTCAGCAGATTAAAGCACCTGCAGGCAGGCACAGGGACCAGGGGTTTGATCCCTGGGCCTGCCGTGCTGGCCCTGCCCCCGGGGGACGCTGAGACATGAATGGGACTGAGCGTGGTGGAGTGTGTCTATAATCCCAGCACTTGGGAGGCTGTAAACAGGAGAATCACCACAAGTCCAATCTAGTAGTGAGACCCTGAATACCCTGTAGACCCTTCCCTAAAAACACAGAAAAAAAAAAGAACTGGTGATCAATAGAAAAGATTAGAAGACACAGAAACAAATCCAGACATATTTAGCCACCTGATCTTGACCAAGCTTCCAAGCACATTCATTGGAAGAAAAATAGCCTATTTTAGAAATTGTGCTAGAAAAAAAAAAAAAAAGAAATTGTACTAGAAAGGCTGGCTTTGCACATGCTGAAAGTTAAAATTATATCCAGAGCTCTCACCAAACTACACTACAGTCAAAAAGCACCAATAGTCTAAGTATTAAAACAAAAACACCAAACCTGCTAGAAGATAGAATAGGTAGGAGGGCAGAAGAGAGAACAGGAAAAGAGATTTATCTATGTATATAAACAGGATGGTTTGGACAACGCATTTTTGCTGGTCTATGGAAAGAAGTTAATGCTTTAATTTTTTTGCCTCCTTTTTTCAGTTGTTCATACTTTTTCTGTATTTTTTTCTTTCTTCCAAATTTACACACATACATCTGGTAATATAGATAATCAGTTGGAAGACAATACTATATATTACAACAAATTCTATGAAATTCATATTACTTTGTCAAGTGAAATTCTGAAATTTTTTTGTTTTAATTCTAATTTTCACTCTCTTTAAAAAATAAAAAAATGTTATGGAAAAAAGAATAAATAGAACTCTTAAAGACATTATATAGGCACAGACTTTATGAAAAAAATCCAATTTCACAAGAACTATCACAAAGAATCAATAACTGAGCTCTCATCTTATTGCTTTTGCACAACAGGAACAACCAACAAGGTGAAAAGACAACCCAATGTGGGGATAAAAATTTTTCAGCTATTCCTCAGGCAAAGGACTAGTATCTGGAATACATTCAGAACTCAAAAAAAAAAAAAATCAGACACCCCCAAAATTAAAGACACAATCAAAAAATGAGCACCTGAGATGAATACACACTTCTCAGGATGAAGAAGTAAAAACAGTAAATAAATATATTAAAAAGTTCAACATTTCTGATCATTTAAGAGATGCAAATTAAAACAACTCCGAGGTTCCATCTCACCCTAGAAGGAATGGTATTATCAAGAAATCAACCAATAACAAATGCTGGAGGGGCTGCGGGGAAAAGGAACCCTTCTCCAGTGCTGGAGTTAGTGCAGACTGGTGTAGCCACTGTGGAAATCAGTGTGAAGAGTCCTCAAAACTCTAGACTGGAAATTCTTTCCTTGGTATCTTCCCAAAAGAAAAGCATCACACCATAGCAATATAGCACACTCATGGTTACAGAAGCACAATTTGTAATAACCAAATCTTGGAAGCAGCTTAAAATTTCATCAACTTGTGTCTGGATAAAGAAAGTGTGTGTGTGTGTGTGTGTGTGTGTGTGTGTGTGTGTGTGTGTGTGTGTGTGTGTGTGTTTAATATACAATGAGTGGAGTACTTCTCTGCCATGAGGAAGGATAAGCTTGAGACATTTCTAGGTAAATGGATGCACCTTGAGACCATGAAGTAAATTGGCCACACACGTATAAATATGGCATTATTTCTCTAGTAGAAGAAACCAAAAATGTACCTAAGGACCGAAATGTATAATTAATATTGTGAAATAGAAAGAAATAGAACAAGGAAGGAGGAGCAGGGAGAGAAAGAAGGGAAAAATTTTTAAGTAAGGAAAATACAAATGAAGCTTTTGTAAATGGAGAGTATTGAAGGGAGGGTATAGGAATGAGAAGAAAAACAAAGAAAGTGTTATGTACAGGTACAAATTCTCTATGATGAATGTGATCATTAGCTACACTTGAAATGTACCAATAAAATCTGATTAGAAAAAAATAGCATTCTTCAAAGTCAACCAGGGGATAGGTAAACAGTGACTCTAATGAATATATATTTTTTATGGTGGAGTGGACATTTAGATTCTGTAACATTTACATTCACTGAATATATCGAAGAGAGTGTACATGGTCTGGAGCTGGAGCTGAGTGGCATAGCATGAGTCTAACACGTCAAAGACCCTGGGATCTGATCCCCAGCACCACAATCCATCAATCAATCAGTATGCAAATAAGTATTAAACTATTTCATTTTAACATGCTAATGTTTACAGGGTGGTAAAATGGCATTCTTTACATTCATTTAATTGTATAAAATATATTTTGATGTTGAGTCTAAAAATAATGAGAGGATACAATTCCTCAAAATTGTTTTAAAGAGCACCTAAGCACAAAGTTGAGAGAGAGAGAGAGAGAGAGAGAGAGAGAGAGAGAGGAGAGAGAGAGAAAACAAACATTATACTCAAAGAGATTACAGTCGGGTGGGTGCTGACCTGAAAGGATCCTTACAGAGACACCCTGAGAATGCACAGTGGCTCTGTGTGTCCCAAGGCCCACTGTCTTATCCTACAAAGGTATAAACCCTCATGGAATATAGTTTATTTTTTTACTTTTACTTCTCCCACTCCACTGATTCTTTGTGAGTGGACACTCTGCCTTGTCTCCCACTGTACTTCCAGCACCAGCATCTCACTAGTTTTTCCTAATGAAAAAGAATTGGTCAATCAATTTGTCGCCTGTTTTCTCCTTGCTTATATTCTCAGCTCTTCAAAACCATTTCTCCAATGATTTGTTTGGTGACCATCCTGAATGGGAGTCATTCATTCACTCAAGAAATAGAGAAATAGAAATGGAAAATGAGAGACAATAGCATCTATGTAGGAAGCATTTTATTTTGCTTGGCTCTGGGACTCGCAAATGAGAAATAGAAGGGAGTAAGGAAAGAAGACTATAGAACAGCCAGATTGGTGAATGTGAGTCTTGCATATCAAAATCCCACATGAAACATAAATGTTAGTTTAAACTTACACAAATACAAACATTTTTTAAAAGTCAGAAACAAAAGTGAGGACCCAAAGCACGTTTCCTCTAAGAGCCTAACCTAACCCCAGCCCACTGTACAAGAGATCATACAACGTTCTAGCACTTTCTTAGCTCCTCAAAGAGTAACAGAATTGGAGAAAACTAGTTTTGTGCATCAGTATCTCAGTTTTTGTTCCTCATAGATGAACCTAATCTCTCCTTGTTGATCACATATCAAATATCCTAGTTCACATGGAATCATTTGATTCTTCTGTTGGATTCAATTTCATGTGGAACTTTCTGGAAAATATCTTTCAAATTTGAAGAGATGAGTTACCTCAGAACAGACTATAAAGTGAAGGAAATGCTGTTTCCTCACAAAGCAGGAAAAGTGTCATTTCTTTGGCAACCCCAATCTGTGGTGCCTTTGCCCATCTTTATTAGCAATTACAGGTAAAAACAAAGGCTGCTTATGAATTAAGTGTAAATGTCAGGAGAATACATAGCTAATAGAAGACTCACAAATATTTACAAGGCAGAGTGGTGATTCAAGCTTACAAAATTAATTGAAATTAATCTCTATAAAGCACTAATTTATTTCCTGAGTTCTAAAACCTTCCACTGAAAAAAGTATGAAGTCATGTCAGAGTCATCTTCCAGGTAGACTGCAAATCTTTCCTCCTACTGTATGAAATCTTCCACTTGCTCCTATTAGATTTTTGCTTTAGTTTGTGGTACTGGAGATCAAACTCAGGGCCTTATACAAGCTAGAAAAATGATCTACACTGAACTGTATCCCCAACCCCTATTGTTTTTTCATGCAGTATCAACTTGTAACTTCTAGGTATTGAAATTATTGTGATCAGCACTTTGTTTTCATTCACTCAATATCTATTTAGTAGTGCATTTAGTACTGGATACTTATTTGTATTATACTATGAAAGGTGAAATATATATATATATATACATATATATATATATGTGTGTGTGTGTATATATATAATACGTATAACATATGAACTTTATGCTCAAGTTTTTTTCTACCTATGAAATTCCTCTATTTGATATTTTTGAATATGTATATTACTAAATTTCACTCTTTATGATTTATGTAAGCTTTTTAAAATCTAATATAAATACATATATATGTATATTTCTCACATACATGCATGCATGCATTCTCAAATCAAGCAAAGCAAGGGAGGCCATGGAGAGCAGTACAGATGAACTTAAGCATAACAGAGGATGGAGGAAAGGTCACCGAAGTGAAAATAAATGCTTCATTACACCATTCAGCTCCCTCTCGGACACTAACCATATTTAGTAACTGTTAGAGATACAATGACTAGCAAACAATGGCTATTCATCTCATATGGTTTAAGGTCTGAGTGAGAAGAAAAATTAATCAAATGACCACAAACATGAGTGCATAATTACCAAGTTAAGGATTCTAAAGGAAAGATCATGATTCCATGAGAGTATATAAAAAAACTAATTGATTTAGACCAGAGATTAAAGAGAACTTTCCTTCCCTGAAAAAATGAATGTAGTCTTTATATCTACCACTTTAATATTAATTTATATTGAAACTAACCAAAGAAAAGCCAGAAAGACAAGTCTAGGAGGCACACCAGTCATTAACAGCAAGAATATTAAAATTAAGCAATATTTATGGTCCTACATGTTATATATAAAAACACTCCCTTTAGATTAAAGGCCAACGTTTTGGAGGTAAAACCATGATGTTAATATTTCATTGAAACAATAAAGATAGTTGGAATGGCTATACTAGAATCAAGATAAATAAATTTTAAGACAAGCTACAAGAGATGAAGAACATTTTATAATGGGTAAAAGGAATCTATCAAAATTTAACAATTAAAAATATATATACATCTATCAACAGAGTTTGCAAAAATATTTGCAGCAAAAACTGATGAAACAGAAGAATCAGAAAATTAAATAATACTGGTTGGAAATTTTGATATCTCACTTTTGATAATACACTGAATAACTAGGCAGAATACTATCAAGGAAACAGAAGACTAGACTAACATAAGCGCCAGCTGAAACTGATAGGAAACTACAGAGTGCTCTGCCTAACAACATAAATGTACATGGAACATTCTTCATCTTAGACCATGTGGTGGGTTCGAAATAAAAGCATCAATGAACTCAGAAACATCAAAATCACATCTAGGATGTTCTTTGGCCACATGGAATGAAATTTGAAATCAGTAACAGAAGAAACTTTGGAAAATTCAGAAATACATAAAAATTAAAAGACATTTTCCTAAATAGCTAATGAGTCAAAGAATAAATCACAGGAGAAATTAGAAAACACTGAGGTATAGCATGCTATTGTAACATACTATTACAGTATATTCAAAGGTAATAGTCAAAACTTAAAACTGTAAAATTCTCAGTTACAAATTTTTATAACCTCAGATTAAGCAATAGTTTTGTAACATACTAAACTTCAAAAAACAGAAATACAAAAATAAGAAACAAAAAGAAAAATTTAAGTTTATCAAAATGAAAACTGTTTCTGTATGAAAGGAAATTAGCACATAGCAAAAAGACAAGATACAGGGCAAAAGAAAATGTACATGATATGGCTAATACATGTCTAGTATCCAAAATATAAACACAAAACCTCACAACTCAGTAAAAATCTTTTTTTTTTTTCTGGTATCAGTAATCAAACTCGAGACCTTGCACTTGCCAAGAAAGCACTTATATTGCTGAGCTATATCCCTGGTTCACCAAAAAACTCAATTTAAAGTGGACGATAGATTTGAAAGGCATTTTCCCAAATAAATACGTAAGTGGGCAGTAATCATTTCAAAAGATCAACATCATTAGTCATCGGGAAAATGCATATCAAAAACAATGTTAGATAATGTTTTATACTGAGTTAAACTGGTGATAAAAATTATGGACTGACAAATGTTATCAAGAATGTTAGACAACTCTGAAGAAGAATTCCATATGTAAAAATAAAACAAACTTTAAATAAAATGACAACTACAAAACCGAAAAGTCTTTGGTGCATAGCTGAATCAAATGAATGAATACTCGTTTTGTTTATAAAAATGAAGATGCCCCAGGCCTGCATAATCAGAATCTCCAAAAGCAAGACCATAACTTGTGAATTTAAAAGACAACACTCATGTTATAGTTTTTATCTCGATGTTCCCTTAAAATCTCATAGATCACGGCTGGGACCTTGGGAAAGGATTAGATCATAGAAGCAGCTTTTCCCCACCTGGGCTTTTCCATCACACCATTCTGCCTTGGATGACTGTTGATGGAAATCTCTGTAAACTGTGAGCCAAACCCCTGCAAACGGAGGAAAGTGACGAGGACAACCTCTTCAGGGATGATTCTCAGCTGCAGATGCTGAAAATCGTTAATTTGATTTGTTGTCTGGAGAAAAGTGGTAAACATAGAAGACTTCAATAATGCGAGATCATCTAGCCTGCTCCTGGTGATCTTATGGGAGGTGGCCCTCCTCTGGTTTTTCAGGGTCTGAATACAAGCCTATCTCTGATATGTATTCTCTACTTTCAGATGGATGCCTGGATTTCTGGTTGTTGGGTGTTCTTTCCTATCCTCACTTGATATTTGAATACTCATTTGTTGTAGTAAACTGGCCACTTGGTATAAAACACTACTTCTGCCAACCGTGGTCCCAGGAGTTGTACATATATCTCATGCCTTCATTTCCTTTTTAATCTCCCAACAAAGACAAGAGAAGAATCAAGAAGACATCCAGGAATCTCAAAGAAGAGAAGAGATGATCAAAAGAACTTGCAGAAAGGCAAAAATAGGCCTACAAATGGGCTGTTTGAGTTTTCAGTTAAGGTAGTTCAGGAGAGAGAAAAAAAAATAGAAAGCAGGCTACTGTGATGGAAGAGTGAATGAGGACAATAAGGACAGCAACCTTTTAGAGTAAGCTATCATTTGAAGGAGTGGAAAGAGTAAGTTAATATCCCAATGGTTTGAAGGAGAAATGAAGCTCCAAAAAGATTTTCTTTGCAAAACAACACTTGAGCTTGTTTTCCTAGGGACTAATGGGGAAATGATTGAAAATATGGAAGTTGGCGGTGGGGTTGATAAAAATCCTGAAAAGTGAGCAGACAGACAGACACAGCAGCAAGACCAGTCTTAAAGAGAAAGTCTTCTTGCCTTCAAGTAGGAGGAGAGGCAGAGGCAAGGATTGGTACTATTGTCCAGAAGTGTGGAGGTGGAAGTGTGTGAAGAAGTTCCTTTCTAACAATCATTTTATCCTTTTGAAATAGGAAGATAGGTCATCTGTTGTGAGGGGGTGAGGAGTGAGGAAGAATCCTGAAGGAGTAGAGACTAAACACTTATTTTAGGAAGCATGGAAGAGAACTTACTGAGGTTGAGTAAAAAGATTCATTGGCCACATAAAGGAATAACAGAAGTGGGAAATTATTTTCACTCACAGGCTTCCATTGCATAGTCATACCATCTTATTCAAGCAAGGTTGCATAGTCCAGGAACAGGAGTGGAATTAGTGGGTATCTGAGTTATCTTCTTGGCAATATAACAGGAAATCAAGGTGTTTGCAGGATCAAATGAGATAGTTTGCAGCATATTCAAGCACTTGATTATGAGGTTCAGATTGCAAAGTTAAGCAACTCAAGACAACACAACTGCCTGTCTACAAGAATAGGTCCTATTAATTTTGAAAATTGAGAAGTTTTTTAGGGGAAGAGAACCCACAGGTTTAAGTGAGAGTTTGACCCAAAGATAAGTGAGAAGATAATGCTGTATATTTTGGTGCTGAAAGGCTTAGAAGACCAGAAATGTCCAAAGCCCCTGTAAGAGCTGCCAGTCTAGACTGCTGATGGATATTGCCAGGACCTGATCAGAGCTTTACCGTGGTTCACTTTCACTGGTGCTTAAGCCAGAAGCCAACAGGAAACAACTAATACCTGCTGAGGGCTCCCACAGAGCTAGTGCTGGGAGCTGCTGAGAAAGTATCAGGCTCAAGGGTATCAGGCTCAAGGTCAGCATAACTATTTCTCCTACATCTCAGTCTTATGGTCCCTTGACATTCAGAATTCAGTAGAGATTAACAGAGTTCAATAAATAAGAATGCATCCCTACTCCCAGGAAATAACAAAATTAAGAGGCCCATGAACTTTCGCTGGGGACTTGAGCTAGTTACAGGAATGTTGAGTTGTATTCAGACCAGACTCTGGGCAAGCTGTGGCCAGGTACAATGGATTATAATAGGTTGCACAGATATTTTAATGGCTGGATCAGTCTATCAGTGACCACTAGGGTCAGAACTACAGGCCCTCATTCCCTAAGTAGTACTTTTATAAGTCACATAGGAAAATACTTAAAACATCAGATACATATTTTATCTTTTATGTTTGTGGAGGTTTTTGTACTGGGAATCGAACTCAGGACCTTACAGGTGTCAGGCAGATGCTGTGCCACTTAGCTATACCCCTGACCTTTTATCTGCTATATTTCCACAAATATTCCAGTATAATCCACCTTGTTAGGGAAAGTAAAGACCTGGCTCTAAATGAGCCGTACGAAAGAATTGTAGTAATTGGAAAACTAAAATAAAACTTCATCAATTAGCATTTCAACATTTTTAAAGTTCAAATATTTTTGTATTCTAATTCTTATATTTAAAAAAGTTCAAGTATCAAGTCAACTGTGTGAACAATTGAATATTTGTCAAGGAATCAATCTAGTGGCATCATCATCTCAACTACCACTAGAGGTCAGCACTATCAATGTTGTTGGGTAGGAGGAAAAAAAAAAAAACATTTCTCTTAAATAGATCATTATTAATGGTTCCTGTTGCTATCTCATGCCATCTGGTTTGAAACACAAATGTGACTATGGATCTCAGAAAACTAGGAATCCTGACAATGATAGGGTGAGCTGCTCAGATATTCCATCTGGAAATGTGAGGAGATCATAGGAATGTGTAATATGACCTTCAGTGTGGCCTTTAGCAGGCCCTCACAGGGTCCTGGTGCTCAAAGCTCTTGAATTATTTATTGCAGTAGCAGCTGCTTCAGATATGATAATATGGAAGGGGTGGTTTTGCCATCACTATTTGCATTTTGACGTCAAATGGTGCCCTGGCCTTTCTATTTTGTTCTTGCAATGGACTCTGTACTGACCCGGCCCAGTGGTTGCCCAGTTCCTTGAGCACATCCTTGTCATTCTTGTTCCAGCTTCCTGTCAGCAGCACATTGTCGTAAAGCTTCCTTAGGGGAGGACACTGTCCTACATGCAGGTGTATGAAGTGATTTAGAGGACTTGGGGGATTTAGGGACTTATAAAGAAGAGAATATGACCATGAGAGGCAGTAGCATGTGTGTTTTACTGCTTTAACATAGTTTCATGAGAAAGGAAGTTCTCACTCATAAGGTCATCCAGAGGCTCACAGCTAGGGCTTACCATCCAGAAGGAAAGGACAAGGGATTTACAGGAAGAGCGGAGGGCAGAAAGAGGGCTACCTAGCCAGGTGACACCACACAGCAGTACACCAAGATTCTGGGTCAGAAAAATGGCTCTGGCAGTTTAGGGGGAAGGTGTCTCAGAATCACAAGATTTTGTCTTATCAGTGGCCAGCAGATGTAGCATGAGGTCTTGCAGAGTGTGTAACTCAGGAAGGCACTAAGTGGCCATAATCTGGTTGTTTAGGCTATTTTTAAAATAATTGGGTATGTAAAAATTTGACTTTGGCTTTGGCAGGCTTTTGAGCTAATGGGTCTCAGCTGCAGTGAAGAAAGAATCTGGGGCTAATACAGAGGCTGGCTTGGGCTCTTTTATAGCAGTAATAGAAAGGCCTAAGAGGGACAAAGATACCATAGACATAAATGATAATCATAGTTTCCTGGTCATCATTGTCTAGGTTGTTCACACTATTTCTCCCTCCTGGTGAGAACAACTTTAAGACAATATAAGCTTAAAGGCTTCTGTATTAAAGAATTACTGTGGACAATGCTACAATCTGATTCAACATTTTCTGAAATTCTGTAAGTTATGAGATAGCTGTACTTGCACACTGGTACACTGGCACTTTCTGTGACTAGGAGCTCAGCTAGGGCTGCGGACCGAGGACTCTGTTTCCTTCTATGTGACTCTCCCACCCCCTCCCCGCCGCCCCCCGACTAGGTGAGGCTTCTCACAACACATTTGCCTTAGTATAGTCATATTTCTTAAGTGAGTGTTAATTTGGTCAGGTTGCAAGAGTTGAAGCTAGTAGGGCTTTTTGAGTTTAAAGAATTTCAGACATACAAAACTAAGGTGTTCAGTGGCAGTGAAATTAAATGTGAGCAAAAGTTGAAAAGTGATTGGAAAATTCCATTAATATATATATAAATATTAGGAGGTATAATTTAAAATAATTCATTATAGTAAAATTACAAAATATTTAGAACTTCCTATTAAGATGGGAAACAAGTTAAATTTATAGAGTTAAAGGCACATATTAGAAAACTGTACCAATGATATTTTTATTATAAAGAGGGTAAAACAAAATTTAAAAAATTAGAAACAATATAGAATTTCAAAACAAAACAATATGATATGAATTCAGCAATGGTTGATACATTGCATATTCCAACAATAAATTTTTAAAATTCATAATAACCAAGTTGAGTTTATCCCAGGAGCACTGGCATCATTTAACATTAAACACTCAATCAATCACATTAACAGAGTAAAAGAGACAAAAATACCTGCTTAATAGATGCGGCGAAACACTTGATAAGACTTCACATCCATTTACTCAGTGAATTAGCAAGAAAAGAGAAAACCTAAAGCTGCTCTTGTGTGATATCACACTGGAGGTATTACACAGGGCGGTTAGGTAAGGGAAAATGTAAATGTTATATAAGAACTAGGAAAAACTCCAACAATTATTTGAAGATTTTATGATTGCAAAAAATCCAAAAAAAAAACCATAATAAAATTAAGAAGTTTGTAAGATAAAATATCAATATATCTTGCTTAGGTAAGCATAGGGGTCAGGGTTCGATCCCTGGCAATACATCCTGCACCAGCCCAGCTCCCAGGCATGCCAAGCCAACAATTGAGTCTGGGTATGGTGGTGCTAGCCTGCAATCCCAGCACTAGGGAGGCAAAAATCAGGAGGATCACCACAAGTCCGAGCTGCATAGTAAGACCCTGCACAAAAAAAAATCAAAATTCTTTTTTTTTTTTTTTTTTTTTGAGGAACTGGGGATTGAACTCAGGCTCTTGTGCTTGCCTGAGTTTCATATATCAGCAATGAATTCATATATCAGCAATGAATAATGAAGAAAAGAATTGTCAATAACATAAAATATTAAGCTCCTATGAGAAAATTCAATGAAACATATGTAGAATTTGAGTAGTAAAAATTACAAAATTCTGAGTCATTGACATGATCTATTTTTTTTTAATTTTTAAAAAGGGAATGCAGAATAGAAATATAAAAGAAAAAATTAGAAATGATACAGAATTTCACTAAACAAAATAATATCAGTTCAACACTGTTATATTGTATAGTGTTCAAATTAGTTGTTCAGATTACCAGATATATGCCTGAAAAATTAGGAAAATAAACTGAAAAGGAAAACAAGTTCTAAGAAATTAAGAAGAGACAAAAAAGCAAACAAAAAATTAAGCATTAACTCCTCTTTTCTCCAGACCAGCAGAAACCAACAGTACAATTACCCAACCATCCATCTACATACATAGATGTATCTCTTTCCCCTATTCCCTCTCCTATCTTTCTCCTCATCTCAGGAATTCCTTCCTTTTGATTAGGTTCACTCCCTTTTCACAATATCTATTACATCCTTCAGATTTTATTTAGTCTTTCAGGTTCTTAGACTAAGAAGACAATATGATGTTTGCACATGTGAGTCTGATTTATTTCATTTAAGAATATGGTCTCTAGTTGCATCCACTTACTGATAAAAACCTCATTCATCATTTTTTTATAGCTGAATAATACTGTGTTGTGTAAAAATACCACATGATCTAAATATGTGAACATATACAAATGTCAGTTTCCAAATTATAGAGCCAATGTAACTGTAATCAAAATCTCGATGTGAATGTGTGTGAATGTGCATACACTGCTAGGCTAATACTAAAATTTATATGAGAACATAGAGGACCCAGAAGAGACAGAACTTTTGAAGAGCAATGTAAAAGAACGTGCTCCTTAACATACTAAGAAAAGGGCCAGCCTGATAGCTCAGTGCACTAAAGCACCTGCTTACGCAGAGCACAGAAGCCGGGTTCGATTCCAGCATGCCATGCCAGCCCCACCCACCAGGTGCCCTGAGACGGTGACTGAGACTGGGAGGCTGAAAACGGGAGAATTACCATGAGTCAGATCTATGTAGTGAGACCCTGTAAACCCTGTAGACCCTGTCCTAAATACAGGGGGAAAAGGACACTAAGATATATTGTAAAGCATTGTATGTAAGACTGTTACTGACCAAGAAATCACTAGAAACTGGAATAGAATAGAATACTGAGTAATCCAGGAAAGGTATTTTATTTTATTTTAAATAAATGATGTGAAGACAGTCGGATATTTCTGTGTTAGACCATAGACTTCCATACCAAAGGAAAAACTATGAGGATTTTACAGTTATAAAGAATTTATAGACTATTACCTTCCTGAATTCAGGGAAAATTAATTAATTAAAATTAAAATTAGATTGATTAATTAATTAAAAATTAAAATTAAGAATTGTTATTCATCAATAGATACTTTTAAGGAAATAACAATCCCAATAAAGGCCAAGAACAGGGGAGGATGGGAAAATGCATATATAGTACGGCACATGTACTAGATAGACAGATAAGATTTTTGTTTTTGTTGTTGTTGTTGTTGTTGGTTTTGAACACAAAATCCTCTTGCCTCAGCCTCCTAAGTACTAAAATTATAGGCTGTGCCACTGTACCTGGAAGAGAATATGTATTTTTTAAAATCATACAAATTAATTTTTAAAACAAACTAAAAATACATAAGCCTCAAATGCACTTAGAGGATATCCAAGTGACATCCATATCAAAGCCTATGTATATATTACTGACAAGCATTTTTAAATATTTGTCAGTACCAAATGCCAGGGTAGTATGTGGTATGAATAGGAAATTTATTTCTTGCTTTTCTATTTTCACAGGGGTATTGGTGAATTCAAGGGGACACAGGGGTTTCCTGAACTTCCACTAGCAGAGCATACCATCAGATGTTCGGGATCCATATTTATAGCACTTGCCATACACTGAGAAGTTACTGATTTAGGGCTTGTTTTCATTGGCAAACTGATTTATAGCAGCTCATTTTCTGTCAGCAGTTTTCTTCCCATCACAGACAATTTTCTCTGGAAAGCATGGTCTTATATTTGATATGCACCTGGATTCTATTTTCTCAACTCCAGCCTGGATTTATATTCTTTACAATAGGCAGTGGTTCTACCATGAGGGTAGTTTTAAAGGTTCTTAGATAAATAAGAAATCAATGACTCACTCTTCCCCTTCTCCTTTTTCCTCATGAGAAATTGCAGAAGTGATGAAGCATATGGCTGAGGTTAGCAAAAATTCAGATAGTAATGCAAAAATTTTTGAAATAATAGCAGAAAATACATGAACAAAACTGCTAACAACTACTGGAGTGAGGATGTGCAGCTGTGACACTGCTGTGCCATAATGGGACTTGCTTCCTTGAGGCCCAGAGGCCAAGATTCCCAAAGGAGGTCTCTGGTGTTCCAACCCAACCTCACAGCACTAGGTTCGTCCAAGACCCAGGTCAATATGGTTGCAGTCATGTCTAAGGTGACTCAGAAACTGGTAGAAAGCAGCAGTAGACTTCATCTGAAAGCATTAGATGAGACAGGGAAGAAAATAGGCAACATTTTTATTTTTACAGTTTTTATTCATTTTTAATCTTTTATTATTTATTTGGTACGGAGTCTTACGATGTACCTCAGACTCAGTGATCCTCCTGTCTTAGCTTCCCCACCTCTGGGATTTCAGGCATGTGCCACCACACCCAGTTTCAATGGCCAGTACAGCACTCCCAAGATTCCAGGGCTGACACAGCATGCAGAACCAGGGATCTAACCTGGGTCCTTATACCTGCCAGGCATGTGCCCAGATTGCTCAGCTATCTCCCCAGCATTGCAATTTAAGTTTCCAACTGTTTCAAAAAAAAGTAGTTCTTCTCACCTTAGATAATTACAGTGGTAAACCTCATGTTTATCTATCTTTTCTGTCACTCACTGAATTCACTATACATTTTTAGTTGATAGCTGTCCTGATTTGCAAATTAAAAGTGGACATTGGATAATACAGTATTTGTAATACTATGAGGTACAGCCATATCAGATTAACAGATGACTGGAAGAATAGAAATTTTGGAATAAATGCTCACATTATGGCTGAATATCATGCATTGTTAAGTATAAAATTAGAGATGATAAATACTTTTAAAGTGAATAGGTCACTATTCCATTTAAATGTATTCTAAGCACTTTCTTAAAGCCTCAATTTCCTTTAGGTTGTGTACAGACACTCCCAAGAGGGTGTGGTGCTAAGCAACTACTCCTTGAGCAGTTGTGCGATTTGGGCAGCTGCCGCTGCTTGTCATCTCTCCCAGGGATTCTTCAGAGCCAAGAGCATCTGCCAAGAGGAGTCAAAACACTGCTGATGACCAGGAATTGGATTGGTTACAGATGGAGATGTGCCAACCCTCTGCATCTGCCAACTCCATTGTTAGAGTGTGATAAATGGATTGAGTGCATCTGCCCTTGTGAGCTGATGAAGATCCAAACAGCTTTTTAAAATGACAGGAAGCCAGTCTTCTTTGGCTAAGTCTTGGTCGAGCACATCAGTCACAACCCAGCCCTGAGAGCAAGGATATGTGTACAGAGAGGCATTTTGCAGGCATTTCTTTCAAGTTAGAAGTGGCAGCCCTTTCATTTGATTGGCCTAGGCATATCACCTTCGGAATTTTTAGGGAGAAAGGCTGCAGTTAGTATTCCAGAACACAGATTGAGAATTCTAAGGATATTATGCTATTGAAATATGCTTAAAATATCACCTTGAGATTGTTCAGTGATTATCCTTGTATTGTAGTTTGAGGGCCTTCTTTTTGCTTACCTCTAGCCTCAGCCATTTTGTTAATGAGTCATTTAGGGGAATAGCACCTGAACTTTAAAGAAATGCACTCTGAAGTTTGAGCTGTTCCAAGGGAATTTGATGTGCCATTGGTACTTTAAATGCTTACAGAAAGCCAGTAATATGTATAGTTTTCCTAACAAGCAAAAATAACTCCCAGTACAGTGGTTCTGTGGTAGCTGCAATAACTCCTGTACAAACTCCAGGCTCCTATCTCTCTTCCTCTATCTCCAGCTTGGAAGTCTAGTAGGCATCTCCAAATAGAACTCTTGGATCCCAGAAAAACAGTTTTCATTGTGGAAAAAAAGAATCTCGCTGTCTCATTAAACAGCAATTTCCAGGCTCCAGTTGTACAGCCAACACCTTGCTGTCATTCTCATTCTTTCTCTTTCCTGTCCCGCATCCAAATCATCAACTCAAACTCAATATATGTAGCATCCAACCATCTTTCACTGTATCATCTACTACCATACTGGTCCAAACCATTTTGCCCAGATCGAAGAATATCCTAAAAGTCCTCCCAGTTTTGCCTTTGTCTTCTCCCCCAAATCACACATCTGCTCAGTGAGGTGGTTGCTTAGTGTCCCATGCTCTTAGGATCCTTCTCAGACTAAAGTCATGATGTTGTACTTTCAAAACACCCTGATGATGTCCTGTGTCATCCGAACTGAACACAAAGTTCTTACAATGGGCTACTAAACCTTCTCCATGCCCGACTTTTAAGTTATAAATATAAGAGCTAGTATAGAAATGGTTAAGAGCATGTGGTTGGAGTCAGATTGCCTGTTTAAAGACTGGCTCAAATTCATTAGCTTTGTCTCATTGGGCAGGGCAAGCTTAGCCCCCTGGCATCTAAAGAGTCTCATCTGTAAAATGATATCACTGTAACACCTATCTCATGTGGCTGTTGTGACAATTAATGAATTAATTTTATAACATGCTAGTGACAGCATATAGTGAATATTGTAAGCATTATTAAATGACAAAACAGTAAATTTTCACTATTAGCAAGAGATCTCATCATAAATTATGGGTATAAAATCAGTACTCCAGTGGTTTTAGCTATAAGAATTTAGAGAGATACCAAACACCTCTTAAAACAAAAGTTGAAAAATATTTCAGGTAAACAAATTTAAATAAGCCATCATTTTTCTGGCAGAGTTCTGAGGTTATAACCAGATATGGCTCTTATATATTTTTAATGTATCTTATTAGTACATATTAACTTCATAAGATACTGTGTTTCAATGTGACACATGTCTATAGCATACTTTTATCATACCCATTTCAAAATCATTTTTTGTTCTTGTCATTTATTCTGAGTTCAGAGCTATAATGGATTATATACTATGGTTTATACTTTTAAATATATTGGTCCTTTCAAAGTGTACAGATACTGAGCCTCTTAATCACCTGTTTATTAACAAGTAATATTTCAACTCCAAAAATAGATATAATTTATTCAGTTTAGTTTTTAGATTAGTTTTTAAGATATACTGTATGTTTGTACTCTATGTCTGGAATTTTATTACTGTACTAATTGAAATTATCAATAATAAATTTATTACACATGCACAGTAGAGTGAATAGTCATGTGCTATTTCTAACTGGGAGTCATACAATTGACTTTTTAGTGGAAACAAATAGCAAGATTGGGGATCAAACCCAGGGCCTTGTGCATGCAAGGCAAAAACTCTACCACTGAGTCACATCCCCAGGCTACAGCAAAGTTCAGTTTTGAACATGGTTTTAAACAATATTTAAATCATCTTTTTGGGAAAGTGAGGAAAAAATGACCACCAGCCAGGGGTCTATCACATCTGACTTCTTACATCAATTTTATAGGTTCCTTTTATGTCTGTATATATTGGAAGAGTAAAAAAAATCCCTAATTCTCTCCTCCTCCAAACACAAAACACATACCATCCCCTTCAAGATCTGCTTAGAGAGATAGTCTTATAAGAAAATGCATAAAGATTATTTCAAGTAAAAAGAGTTACTATTTGGAAAGATGTCAAACGTACATGATGTGATCAAAATACATAATAAATATTTAAACTTTTAAAATGCTTTATAATAAAGACATTTTTCCAAGATTCTTTGTAAAAGTATGCCCCCTCACCTTGGACACACTATCCCATCATTCTTGGCACTTTCTGAAGCAGTTTTGGAAGTCCTCTTTCAGGAGTATCTTTATGAAATGGAATTAAAAAGTTCTATTGAATGCTGCTGCTGCTGAGTGCCATCCAACAGAAAGGCAGGCTTTTAATAACACTAACCATAAAATGTAAACCCTTTGAATCAATCTAAGACATTGAGGCACCCCAGGCAACACAACTGGAGACCTGTAAGAGTAGTCTTAGAACTCCTTCAGAAAGTGGCAAGAATGATAAGTGTGTTCAAAGCCTGGGAGAATTTTTTGAGGGAAATTCGTGGAAATTTATCTTTATTGTAATAAAATTTAAAATGTTCACTGTGTTTTTGACCACACTCTATACATTTGAAAATGAGAGAAGTGACAATATTTGTTCAGAAGCACAAAGATGAGTTAGAGCTTCTAGATTTGTGAGAAGGAAATATTAAGAAATACAAATTCAACATTTTCATTTTATGCTTGAAGTTAACTTTTGAAATGTGACATGGAGTTCTATAATTCTGGAAAATTTTTCCAGTTCTACACAGAGTTTGAACGTAAAGTATGCCAGTTGCTAGAGCTCTTGAAGTCCTCTATATGTTGGGTAGGCTACTGACCAGCTTCAAGGTAAAGATAAACCACATATTTGCTATACAAAGATGTTTCAGACTCAACAATTACAAATGAGAATTCCACACTCTGCTTTCTCTTCAGATCGTATAAATCTTTCGCCTTTTACAAATGAGAATTCCTCTGAAAGCCAATTTTTCCTCTACATTAGAAGCAAGCAACATTATTCAATGAAAACTTATTCTCAGTTAAATAACCAGTACAGTATTTGTACAAAGGATGAGCCCTGTTTTTCTAAAATGTCGTTATAATTTTTGTCAAATAATGTTTTTCCTCACTTTTTTCTATTTTAAAAGAAAATTGGCCCTGAAACACCATCCAGACAAGAATCCAGGTGACCCAGCTGCTGCTGAAAAGTTTAAAGAAATCAACAATGCCCATAGCATACTAACTGACACATCAAAGAGAAACATATATGATAAGTATGGATCATTGGGGCTCTATGTGGCTGAGCAATTTGGAGAGGAAAATGTCAATACCTACTTCATGCTGTCAAGTTGGTGGGCAAAGGTGAATCATGTTTTTTTTCTTCTTCAAAACCAATCTCTTAGAACACCATAGTATTGTTTACTTTTTAAAACCCTATTTCAAAGAAATACTAATCTTCTACTGTTAAGCTTTGATGAATAAAAGGAGACATTATTTCCATTGACACTTATTTGGGGATCATTTTTGCTTTAGCTTGTCAATTAATTATAAAATCTAGCTTGACTTAAGATCCTTCTAGACATTAATTATATTTGAATTTGGAGCTTCAGGTTAATTCTACTGGCCTCCCTTCCCCTGTGGTGACTAATTAAGAACTGACTCATTGCTGAAAACCAAAAATAACTCATTAGTGTGACAAATGTTTAATTCATTATTAAAAGTCAAATTTAGCCATGTACTTTACTATCTATAGCATAGACTACATCAGCAAACACAAATCTTGGGGGTGATTATGTCATGTGGAACCTGCTGTGAGGTAGTGGAGAATGAAATGGGAGGGGAAAGGTGAGAAGTAGTGGAGGACAGAGCTGGGAAGACAGGGAGGGAGAGAGAAAGGGATATCTGAACAAGCAAAAAAGGCAAGTTTTAAGGACTTAATGTTGTCAAAACTGATTTTTTAGAAATGTTTTCCTTCTTTTTCTTTCCTTCCTTTGATTTTGGTGGAACTGGGGATTGAACTCAGGTCTTTGTGCTTGCCAGGGAAGTCCTTATTCTACTGAACCATCTCCCCAGCCCCCAGAATTGATTTTTGTGTAGTAAATTTTGTTTAGTTTCCTGGGAATCCCTAATATATGCATGTTCAGTCATTTTTACTGAATCTTAATATTCTTGTGATGAAAGTCTGTTTACATATAGGACATACATAGTCTATTAGCATATTTTGCAGACAGTTAATGTCATGTAAATGGTGATAAACAGTACTTTCTAAACACCAAATCTCCAAAATGGCAGGTTTCATGCTCAGTTCCAACTACCATTTTCTTCCATTGTGCTCCCTAAGTCAAAGAGTTTTGCATATGAAAAGAGAGTATGTTCTTCACATAACCACGTAAAGTTAATCTGCAGTTTAAAGTCTTATTTATCTTCTGCAAACTCTATCATAGAATTATTTTTCTTTTTTTGGTGGGTCTGAGAATCCCATGAAACCCTTTTCTTTAAAGAAGACTTGAAAAGAAGTCAAGATACTGCTTAGCGGATTTGAAGCTTGGGGTAAAAGTATACATAGTGACTTATTTATGATGGTTGCATTCATATAGAAATATGGACTTGTGTGGGAACCTAGTGTGAAGACCCAGCATCTTTTCATGGGAAGGAATGTCTGTAGTTCTAGATAATTAATTATACATGTACATATGTATGAACATTATGGCCTGTCTACATAAGAATGAAAATAGACCTCTTTGCCCAGGAAGTTGAGAAAATTACTAAAATCCTGCACACAAGAAGAATCTATCCAATAGTGAGGAGATATGCAAATTGTTCCTGATGTGGTTCGTTAAAACTAAAACTGAAGCAATTCTTCTTGTGCCAAAGGCCAACACAGTGCCCATCAGAGTTGCCTGTAATTCACCCATTAATCTGCACCACAAGAATGAATGAATAAATGAACGTATCACATATATATAATATTAGATACCTACTTGTATCTTGTAGTATGTTAAGCACTGTAAGGGATAAAGCAAGGTTATTTCATATAAAAGTCAAGCGATTTTAAATGATTAAAGAACAAAATAATATTGAGCCAGCTGTGGTAGCATGTGTCAATAATCCCAACCCTTTGGGAGGTTGAGGGAGGAAAATCCCAGGTTGAGCTCAGCCTGTAGCAATTTAGTCACTTGAGACTATTTCAATTTAAAGGGCTTGAGATCCAAATCAGTTTGACAGCCCTGGTTTCATTTCTCTCTCTCTCTCTCCCTCCTCTCTCTCTCTCTCTCTCTCTCTCTCTCTCTCTCTCTCTCTCTCTCTCTCTCACACACACACACACACACACACACTTAGCAGTACATGAATGAAAAGAGGACTTTAAAAAATAAAAAATGGAATTGCAAGTAAAGTAGAAAAGGACAAAGCTGTATAAGGAAAAGGAGAGTTCCTTGAGGACAAAAGCCAAGGAATTCTTGCAAAATGATCAGGAAGAAGAACAGGGCGAGTGAGTCAATTCTACAGATTATTGCTGAAGTTACAAAGTTTGTATTTGTGTTGTACACAGCTAATCTTTGTCTGCTATCTCCCTTCTCATTAATTAAATAAAAGGTAGGATCCACTTGCTGTATTTTAAGTAATTAAAATAGAGTACAGGGTCTACAGGGTCTTACTATGTCCATCCGACTCATAGTGATCCTCCTATTTTCAGTCTCCCAAGGTCTGGGATTATAGGCACACCAACATGCCCAGTCTCAGTCACTGTCTTAGCATGCCACAGGGGTGGGGCCAGCACTGCACGCCAGGGATCAAACCCTGGCTACTCAAATCCTGGCCACTGTGCTCTGCCTAAGCAGGTGCTTTAGCTATTTGGTTGGCCCAGTGATACATTTTTAAATAAACTATAACTTGAAATGAGTTTCTTACAATTTTAAATTTGGGGGACAAGAAAGCCCCACACTGACCTGATAAGGATGATGAGGATGATGCAAGCAGTCTTGAGGAGAGACTATAGGAAGGGTGACTAACAAAACTCTGAGGGTGACAGGAAGAGGTACCACTGTTTTCTTTGGTGAAACTGATTCAGTTCCAGTGACCAACATAGACTGACCATCTCACTTGACTTGTCAAAGTCTTGTTCACTGCTTGTTTGGATTTTGTTTTGCTTTGCTCTGCTCTTAATAAAGATCACAGTATATTAAAAGTGAAGAAAATACCACACTTTATTGATGCAGCTACAAGTCATTTCCTATAGATCTACCTTATTGGGCAGAGCTTTTTGAAGGTGATTTTGTAGAAACTGTAAGATGATTTCTACATGGGTGAGGATAAGAGTTTACATGCAGTGTGTGAAGTAAACTATGATATCATCAGGACTCTGGGAGTCCATGGTTTCAGGGATTATGTGCTATTCTTCAACCCCTCATCCCCATTTGCTTTGCCCTTGTTTTTTCCAGACTCTATTCATCCTCATTGGCCTCTTGACTGGCTGCTACTTCTGTTGCTGTCTTTGCTGCTGCTGCAACTGTTGTTGTGGCCACTGCAAACCCAAATCATCAATGCCAGAAGAAGAAATCTGTTTATCACCAGAAGACCTTGAGGAACAGATCAGGACTGACATGGAAAAAGATGAGAGCAGAGGTAACGGGCATCCTTCACAGACCTAATGCAGCACCACATCCCACTAAAGTGGAAGAAATCCAACAACCAAATTTGGCAGGGGAGGGGGAAATCCCACAGACTGTTGACTTTAGTATGCCTTTTGGAGATGATAAAGGTAAGAGAAAGCTGACCCTGACACTATTAAAAAGAAATCACATACTACACTGATGGTGATGTGAAGGAAGAAAAATTCATTCTCATTACAAGAGATGGTCTTCAGGGAAGTTTGAGTGAATGTGTTCAGGGAAAGCAAACCAACGTAAAAATATCTCCCTGAACAAGCATTTAACCTTTTCCTCCACGATTTCAATTGAAAGAGGAGGAAAACATTTAAAAAAAAAAAGAAGGCATCAATCCTTGACTTTCTTCTTTGCACTTCTTGATGATGATTTGGAGGTGGGACTGAGGCAAAGTGATCACTCTCCTCTTGAAATACAGCTTCTTTCTAAATATATTTAAGGCTAGCCTCAAAGCATCATCAAGAATGGGACTCTGCTTTTTTTTTTTTTTCCCGCTCTAGAACCCAATGGAACTTTATTTGACATGGGTACAACCATGGCCAGGGGAGAACAACTGGAAAGATGAAGGGCAGGGCAGAGGCCTATCTACTATGATAACAGGAGGCAGGCCACTTAGTGAGTGACAGTTACGCTGGCAGAATTCTTCTAGTGTCCATGCTTTCGAAATTCCCACTCTCTGTGGTCCAACGGACACACCTACTGTGTTTTCAGCCATTGAGCGATACAGTGGAAATGAAGGCATGGTTACAGACTCCCCAGGCCATGGCGCATTCTTCTGACTTTGCGGATGCCTGGTTGGCTTGGCACTCTATGCAGAGATCCATAATGTGGTTTTGCAGATGGCACAATTATCAACCACAATGTCCCAGGCCCACAAGGCTACCGCATTCTACTTTCTCACTTCAAAATGTTTCTTGCCAGCACCCCTGTTGGTGCCGCTCAGGGCATTCACATCCATCGCTGTCGCCATTTTGGAAACACAGGCGCCAATCGTCCGCCAGTGCGTCTGCGCGGCGACGCACGCCTCACTCTTTCCTCACGCTCTCTTTGCTTTGCTAAGGCAGCTCCTCACTTGTATGTGCATGCATGATTCTTTAAATTCTTTACCCAAAAATTAAAAAAAAAAAAATGGAAAGATAAGATCTCAGAAAGTTTGTAATACTAAGGATACTTTATGTTCTTTAGGAAATGTCTTTGTTTAAGAAGTTTGGGGTCCCAAAGTAGGACCATTTTCCTACTTTGTCCTGCAACCACAATCCTACTGTCATTCTCCCCTGTGGAATGTATCATTAATCTAGACTTTGTTTTTTTGTTTGTTTGTTTTTTTGCTAGCTCTGGCTGCCTTAAGGGAGCATCTGGTGAGGCAAGTGGACCTGGAGATCGAACCATGGTCCCCTATACCTGACAGGGTTTGCCCAAGCAAGCGCTTAAACAACTAAGCTATCTGGCAGGCCCCCTTAATTATAGACTTTATCAGAAAATGAAAGCATGGCCAACTAGAAAAATTTTTTTTTTTTTTTTTTTTTTTTTTGTCTTTTTGAGACAGGGTCTCACTATGCAGTTGAGGCTGGCCTCGAGCTCACTTTGTAGCTCAGGCTGGTCTCGAACTCACAACAATCCTCCTGTCTCAGCCTCCCTAGTGCTGGGATTACAGGCATGCGCCACCACGCCCGGCTTAGAAAAATTTATTGAGAGTTCTCACAGAAGTACATTGCTGTCAGAACTACTGGAATCAGGATGGCAAACTTCTCTGGAATATAACATACTCTGATTCTTTGCTCACAGTGAAATAAAAACCAGGACATCAAGTACCAGAAACTATTCAAAGGCTTGCATTGCCTTTTGTGTCCTATCAGTGTGATGCTAAGTAATACCCAGTAATACCCATCTGGACTCTATGTCAAAGAAAGGGATTTTCAATCATGTAAATTGTACCAAGCCTTCAACTTTTCGGAAATGGAAGCTTAGAGAAGACAAAAGGGGTCTTCCTCCAACTTGTGACCTCTTCCTAAGAGGTGGAAAGTCTCTCAACCAGAGATGTTCTGACCACTTCTTATTCTTTTCCTTGGAAACAAATTTTGGGCTCATGATGTAATACAACTCATACTACAATTTTCCTTTTCAATATTTGGAATACAAAAAGACAAGTTAAATTTTTAATGAAGACATACAAAAGAGCATGCAAACAGGATCACTAACAAGTAGATTAAACTGCAATATTCCATGGAAACTCTTCCTTAAGGAGAGGCTGGTGAACATAGCAAAACTTGCTTAGGAATTATAATCCTAGAACATTGGTCCCTCTTGTGAAGGAGATAAATGGTTATAAAATCATGTCAGGAGTCATTGGCTGCATTGACCATAAGATATCCCCCTAACTTTTATCAATCTAGCCAAATTCTCAGTCACTGTGGACAGGAGAGACAGTGAGACAGAAGAATATTGTCAGTCATTGTCATCCACTGTGTCAACCTTAACTTTTTCCTTATAGTGGAAAAATCCAAAGTAAATAAATTGAACTTAGATATCCCAAACCCAAGGCATCCGACTTCTCTGAGCAGCCTCAACTCTTTCCTCCTTAAAAGGGATAAAAATCTTCATCAGGTCATTTCAGTAGACCTTTTTTTTTGTGGAAGATTTCATTCTTGGAACAGAAGTCCAGACTAGGTGCCAGATTCTTCCCAGGGTTCCTGTTTCCTCTGTGATTGGTGATGGATTTGTGTTCCTCTCGGTATTTTCCATTGTAATATCCCAGTGCTACCAATTCTGCTGCAGAGGTAAGAGTCTAGAAACCCATCCATGTTATTAAAGAATGCTTAATCAAGGAGAAAAACTATCTTACTACTAAAAGTTTTTATTCAAGGATGATTCAGATTTTATGTGATCAGAAATTTGTGCAATTTGACCAGCCCTTTCTTTTCAGAAAAAATAAAATAAAATAAACACAAACACAAAACGCAATCTGAAAGTGAGTATTTATTTAAAATGAGAAAATAAGGGCCAACCAGATAGCTCAGTGGAATAAAGGGCCTGCTTAGGCAGAGCACAACGGCCTGGGTTGGATCTCCCATGTGTCGTGCTATCCCCGCCCCTGGGGCACACTGAGGCAGCAATTGAAACTGGGCCTGGTGGTGCATGTCTGTAATCCCAGCTCTTGGGAAGCTGAACACAGGTGGATCACTAAGGGTCCAATCTGTGAAGTGAGACCCTATACTAAATACAAAAAATAAGAAGAAGAAAATAAAATACGAAAATAATCACAACAAATTACAAAGTTAAAAACTGACAAATGCCGTATATATCACAAAATCTAGAAGAGCAGCAATCATTTAATTAGCTGCCTAGCATATCTGTACTATTCTCTATGGCTGCATAGTATTATATTGATTCTTCATATAACCATAATTTTGAAATTTAATTTTCTACAGAAAATTATAAAAATAATTCTACCTTTTCTCTGATGTATTTAATTCAAATTTGTTTTTTATTGTTGGTAAATTACAAAGGTTTCTTTCAGCTTTGTAAGTCATTATTGATAATGTCTAAATTTTAGATATTGTGAAATTTTGGAAAACTACCTAGTTTATTTTATATACAAGATGCAAAATTTGAAAGAATTTCCATAGGACATTTGGTACTTTGAGTATTTCAATTTTTTTGCCCCTACAATACCCAATACTCCTTGGTCAGAACCATTAAGCATATGCATAGCATATGGCATGACCTCTGACACATACTATGCATATGTTTGTGTCCTCTTAAGTGAGTTGACACAGTGAGACCTGTGGGAGTGTTTCTAAAGTCATTCCTACACACACAGCTAACTATACAATATGTAGAGTTGTTATAATTCCCAAAAACATACCTCACTAAAATTCAAACAACATATTCCCAATTCTATTTTCCTTTAACTAACACCCTCCAAAACAAAACAAAACAAAACAAAACAAAAAAAAAAAAACCCTTTTAGCATCACTTGTGAGGAAGACAGAAAGTAAATGTAGAAATAGATAGTATTTTTTTCTGATTGTTCAAGATATATTTTTCTCCTACTTTATAAAAATGAGCTACTGGAAGGGCCTGTGCAAGTGAGGACCCTTGAGGCTTACATTTTATCAGCTATACAGTAAAACCACAGCTACTCTTTGGTCTGATCTGTTGTTATGAAAATATTTGCCTCATTTACAGTGAGCTGCATTAGCTAGCTTCACTCTTGTATTCCACTACTTCGGAGGTTTAATGTAGTTTACAGGTAAAATTAATTCAAGTTAAGCCCAGTAAAGATGAAGAGCAGAATTCATCTGAAGACTATACTTTCTGGACTGTGGAACTGTGGTGACCCACTCAGTGTTATTCAAGAAAATATACCTGAAATAGGGTGCCAGTCACTTGGCTATCAAATTAATGACAGTAAATAATAAGAATCACACATAAAGATGATACAGAATGTGAATGTAAAGGTCCTAGGAAAAATTAAAAACAATAGTTTTATTTGGGGGCCTTGATAATTTTATCTTAGAGAAATTAAACTTAAAATAGCAATTTTTTTCTTACTCAGGGCATTTTTAATTTTTGTGTTGTATCTAATCATATATGTATGTCTAATCATTTGTACTCATCTAATCCTAGGTTTATGTAGTTGGCAAAGACCCAATGAGTTCTTTGCTTTTCATTTCTTTTTCTTTCCTTAACACACTGGCAAAGATTTCCAGCTCTTGGTTCTCTGCTCTGTTATCAGTCTTGAAATCTGTTTTATCTTCAAACAAGGTCTTATAAAAATGCCCAAGCTAGCCTCACACTTGTGATTCTCCTGTTCCTGCCCCCCACATAGTTGGAATTACAGATGTGTGTCACAGAGCATTACAGATGTGTGTCACAGAGCCCAGCTTTTGAAATTCTGAATTTTTAAATAAAGCTTAGAATATTTTTATTTTTATTTTTATTGGATTTTATAAATTATCTAACCAGTGCTAAGGATATTTTTGGTACAAAAAAAGGGAGAAGCTGAGATGAGACAGGGTAGAATGGAGAACAAGTGAAACCAGAGAGTTGTAGTAATTTACATCTAAAGGCCAAATCTTAGCTTATATTGTGCCTTGAGATTTGACCAGCATATAAGATTATAGCTAAGAGCTTATTTTTATACGTGAATATCAATTTAATGAAGTATAATATTTTATTCAGCTATTATTTTTTAACTAGAAATGCCAATATATAAGATAATAAAACTAATACAAAGCAAGTCCAGTAAAGATGAAGAACAGAATTCATCTGAAGACTATACTTTCTGGACTGTGGAACTGTGGTGACCCACTCAATGTTATTCAAGAAAATATACCTGAAATAGGGTGGTAGTCACTTAGCTATCAAGTTAATGATGGTAAATAATAAGAATCACACATAAAGATGTTTCTCCTAAACAGAAATAGTAACTAATTACTGCTTTGTTGTCTTATACTTTATAGACTAAAAAGAAAGAACAAGGGTTAAGTAGAAAAAAAATTCTAATTTGAATTTAGTGATTAATCACCTCAGATGTCTCTTTTAAGATCTGTTAAGGAACTTTATTGTTCTTAATTTATGAAAATCCAAGTTTGGAACATCAAGACATATTTTACCTACTAGCTTATTTAAAAACATTAGAAGCATTTTTCATCTGCCTTCAGATAATTTAACGAGTCTGTTTTTACATCTGAGACTCATTTTTGCCCATTTTTATTTTGGACTTATTTCAGTTATACAGCAAGTCTAGGATATTCTTTAATCGTGCAACATGTGCAAGTCTGTTCAGGAATGGTGATGTAGGGTGAGGGCTGGTAGCAGAGAGATTTGTTTGGGTTATTTTGGGTTTCTCATGCTGGAGGGTGTAACCTAGCTTCTACCGTTAAGACATAAAGAAAAGTTCAGGGCTGGCCAGATACCTCTGTGGATTAAAGCTGCCTGCTTAGGCAGATGCAGGGACCCACCCCAGATCTTCCTGAGATTGCTTTTGAGACTGGGCGTGATGGTGCACACCTGTAAGCCCAGTACTTGAGAGACTGAAAACAGGAGGATCATTATGGGTCTGATCTGGATGGTAAGACCCTGTAAACACTGTACTAAATACATTTTTTAAAAAAAGAATTAAAAAAAAAAGAAAAGTTCAAATAACAACGTTTTCAATACTCATTGGCAACTGTAGAACTTTTTAGTGTATTCCCATCTCTTTCTCAAAATAAAAACATACTCTTGATTTTATCAAGATCAAATAAGAGACAGTCTTCTGAAATAAGGAATGACACTCTTGTGTTTGTGTGGTTTTGTTCATTTCTTGACTTTGAAAAATTAAAAAATCTAATGTATAACAGAAAAAAGTAGTGAGTACCAGTACAACTTATAAATTAAGCACCAAGTTATTTCCCTTTCTTAGTTTCCTAAATTAGAAGCTGAAAGTTGGGAAAATAGCTCAGCGGCCTAAATACCTGCCTGTGAAGTGCAAGGACCCCAGTTTGGTCCCAGTACCTTAAGCCATGCATGTTCCAGGCAGGCCCTGCCCCAAAACCAGGTGTGGTGGGGCACACCTGTAACCCTAGTTCTGAGGAGACTGAGACAGAAAGATCACTACAATTCCAGCCGCATACAGAGACCCTGTATCAAAAGAATAAAAATAAAATAAAGTAAATTCGAAGATGAGATTTGAATAGGGTGCTTAAAATAAGCTCATCCAAATGAGCTTTTAAGCTCCTATATGACTATGTCAGCTGAAGGTCAGAATGAAATCAAAATTCCAGGGGACGGGGAGATAGCTCAGTAGAATAAGCACTCTCCTGGCAAGTGCAAGGGCCTGAGTTCAATCCCTGGTTCTGCCAAAATAAAAAATAAAAAAAGATTCTAATAGTTACAAGGCTTTATCGACTATCTTGAGATGGAAGCTTGTATTTATCTATATTTCTAACAGAATAGTAGGATACAAAAGTGACTAAATTTTAACTAGTTATCTCTGAAGTAATATCTCAGTTTGGGATTCTTTGCAAAAACATAGTCATTATACAAATCCTGCTTCATTCAACTCTTTGACAAACTATTTAGAACAGCCTAACATGACTCCACATGCCTTGCTTGGCATCTGGAACACCATTCAGCATCTTGTCCATAAGGACTTAAGGACTGTCAAATATTTCACTTTAATCAAGATTCATCTCTCTGGCAAAACAAACCAAAAATGTAAGGGCAAACTTCTTTTTTTTCCTTTTAAGATTAAGTCAGTGTAATAAAATCTTAACCAAAACTTCCAGATGACCACTAAAAATGTTGGAGACTCATAATCCCACCTTTTTAAAGGAGAGGAAGGGGAATAAAGCTTCTAAAGAGATGGAGATTTAATAGTACTGACCTTGGATCTAAACTCATATGATTCAGGGCCTAGAAAAATCTGTTGATTCCTTAACTGTTCTTACCACTCACCTGGATGAAACCCAAATAAATTCACAACCACTGAGCAGTAGAAACCATATGGTTCATGCTCACAGCCAAGAGGTTGAAGTATTTATTTTACTCTGCTCAGCAGTCATCACAGCTGACTGCCCAGGACACCAACGAAGAAAGTCAATTCATCCTTCCTCTTTTTTGCCACTCCCCACCCAATGTTCTTCCTACCCTCTCCCCTCAATCAAGAGAAGTGTATTTCTAAAAATAATCCATGGAAAATAATGCTTACAACTAGTTCAAAAATGTGTTATTTCTTTAAAAGCAAGGGTCAAAGAAGGACCAAGGCAGTAGAGTCACCTTGGAATGTTTCCCAACAAAGCAACCTTAAATGAACTTGAGTTCTCTTGATTTTTGGGTGCCTGATTTAGAGAGGAATTTACCAGATGGGTTTATTGAGGTAGACTTTCAACAGCAAACTTAGTAGTTGTAAGGCAGTATGTTAAGGGCTGCAGAAATGACTTGGTTCCTGGCAGAGGAGAACTGGAGAGAAATATTAAATGCATGAACATGCAAAGATCCAGTTAATGCATAGGTAAAATAAACCTACAAGGCAAGTAGCACAGGAGTTATGAAAGTGAACTCTATGGTCCCTGTCTGGATATATGAATAAGCAAGGTAGATAGAGTTACATTAGCCTGTTTTACTGAAAAATTTTATCAAGTAATCGAAGGGAGCACAAGTTGTGCAGAGACTATAGATGCAAAAATCCCTGAACTAAGATGTGCCTGAACAAGAGCTCAGGTAATCAAGATAAAATACGATCATTGCAAGGTAGAGAGGAACAAGAGCAAAGGATCTACTAGAAAAGGAAAGAAGCTGAGAAGCTATCAAAAAAATTACAGAAAAGCAAACAAGAGGTGAAATACAGTTCAACCATAAAAAGGATTAGTGATGATACATGCTATGAAGTGGGTGAGCTTGGAAAGAAAAGAAACTAGACACAATAGGTCAATTATCACATATGTGAAGTATTTAAAATAGTTAAATCCATAGAGACAGAAAGTAGATTGGTGGTTGCTGAGGCTAGAGGAGAGGAGAAAGCAGGAAGCAATTGGCTGGTGGATTCTGGGGTTCCTTTCATGATTATGAAGAAGCTTTGCAACTAGATAGAAGAGACGAACTGAATCTTTTTTCTCTGCCAAGTCACCTTTGGCAAGAAGTGGAGAAGACTATGGACCTACGTAACCATTAGCATCACTAAGTGTGGTAACATGGGAAAGCTGACTGTTGGCCTTTTGTGGCAGCTCCTTTTAGAGTGGTGCTCTGCTGGCTATGAAGACAGAGGTCTGATGGAGCGAGATGATCCTATTTCAAGCCCAGAGTACTAGTTGTAGTTGAGGTTTTTGATGCATCTTACTCACTGTTTTATCTATAATTGTTTACAAACAAATGCTACCATATATATATATATATATATATATATATATATATATATATATATATATATATGCCAAAATCTAATGTATTGATTTAATAGTGTAAAATACTCAATAATAAGTATAACCAATATATACCATATCATTAAAAGACTCAATTTATTGTTGTTGTGAAACAAGGTCTTCCTAGGAAGTTCAGTTTTTTAATTTTTTTTACTGGTCATATTGAATCTTTTCAAACAAATATTCTGGCAAGAAATTTTCTGTTTTTATTTTCTGGAGGTATCTACATAGTGCCTTTAAAAAAAGATTATGAGTTTGTAAACAACTTGCTATTGAGTAGACTGCTTTCAAAACCATTGTCTTTGTTAGTCTTTATTGTCACTAAAGTGCTTTAAATATGAGTTTCTCTTTAATTTATCTAGGCAGGTTCTTGGACCTGTGGATTGATATCTTTTCAATTTTACAAAATTCTAAGCCACGAATTCCTCAAACATTGCTTCTCTTCCTTGTTTTATTTCTTTCCAGAAGTCAGACTAAACATACTAGTATCTTACATATACTACATTAAGCTAAATTATCACCTTAGAATTTCTTAGAACACATGGATTTTGTAAGCTTTGCCAATTAGCATACTCATTAGCTTGCCACCAAACATTTTAAGACAGTTCCTTTAACTCAGCACCACAATTCAAGACTAACAAATATCTTTGAAAATTTTAGAGTACAGTAACTTAGAGAGAGCATACCTATTTGAGGCCACCTATTTGAGAATACCTACTTGAATCTTTATGTGAGGAGCTTCCTGTGAACTCAATAAAGCCTGGGTTTTGATTCCTGTCCCAGTGAGGATCATGTTATAATTATACACTATAAAGTCTAAGAGATAGCTTTCAACTAGATATATATTATGGTTTTAATGAAAGATGACTCCTGGAGTTCTACAGTATGTAATAACTATAATATGGCCCTATTTCCATCCTTATGTGTTGTTTTATACTAGATGTTTCCCCCAAAGAAAGCCTTAGCAGTCAAAGGTAGGGCTTTGGGAGGTGCCTAGGTTATGGGGGCATCCATTATACAGGACTTCCTGCTAGGAGATGGGGTCTGTCCAGCAGAGGCATGTCACTGTGTGCATCAACTGCAAGGTTCTCTCGGTCTCTCCATCTATCTGTCACTGTCTCTGTCTCTGTCTCTTCCCTCCCTCCTTCACTCTCTCTCTCTCTCTCTCTCTCTGTCTGCTCTCCTTCTGGGCTCCATAATGTGAGCTGCCATCCTTCACCCGCACTGTTTCCATCCTGCCGTCCTATCTTGAAGCCAGCCAACTATGGGATAAAAGACATAAGCCAAAATAAACCACTCCTCCCTTAAGTTACAGGTGTCAAGTATTGTGTCTCAGCTAAGAGGAAAGTGGCTGACACCACAAGATGGTCAAAACTAAAGTTCAGCTTTAACAAGTTCAGTAAATGCCCAGTGAGAGTACTGGGGAAAACAGGGTTCAGAGCTTCAATTTTATAATACTGTAACTGACAGAACTTGAATGAAGAATGCCCTATCTCATTCACTTTGAAGTCCTTAAGAGGGTAGGTGTTTTAATATCTTAGGAATTGAACTGATTTGCTAATTGTCATTTTTAAAAAATCCACCTCTTGCAAAAAAAAAAAAGTAAGTTGAGGGCTGGCAAGCTAGCTCAGCAGACTAAGCACCTGCTTAGGCAAGTGCAGGGACCAGGATTTGATCCCCCACACCACATGCCCTGCACCCCACCCCCCAGGCATGCTGAGCCGGCTACGGAGATTGGTCGTGATGGTGTGCATGGTGGCACTGGGGAGGCTGCAAACAGGAGGATCACTAAGAGTCAGAGCTGCATAGTGAGACCCTATACCAAATACATGACAGAGAAAGAGAGAGAGAGAGAAGTTCATAAAAGGAGAGTTTATTGTTTCTCTCTTTATTTTTAGATGTGGACTTTCCAATTGTCCTCCAGCCTACAAATGCAAATGAGAAGACACAACTAATCGGAGAAGGACTTCGAAGCTATTGCACAGACTCCTGATGTCGAGCCGCTGAGGGTCCTCAGTGCCTCCTCTCCATTCAGCAGAGTCTCTAGGTGGTTGTGGGGAGGACAAAGACATAAAATGCTGGGAGCTTTTAAAAATTTGTATTTTCCTTTCAGGTTAGGGGAAGAGGGTTGTTACATAACTTTCTCAATGCAGACTTTCTCTTTGAGCCAAACTTTCTAATGAAACACATTCAATTTCACTGAATAAAGGCCTAAGGGCTCACTTTATGCTCTTTGCATAGGGCAGTTAGACAGTCCTCATGAGACTGCCCTAACATGGCAGTCCTAATATGAGCTAGACTTTTAAGCCTTCGTATGAGCTAGACTTTATTCTCATACTGAAGTAGTATCCCGAAACAAACACACTTTAGCCTGTTTAACTAAATGCAATATTTGTAAATCCTGCAAATACCAGAAAAATATACAAGAGAATCTGGAGAAATAATTTCACAAAATTATTTGACACCATATTTAGTATGTAACAGAAATATTTCAAGAAACAGGAAGATATTGTTATGTTTAAAAGAACAGATCACTTGTTTTAAAGTATATTTTTAGAAAATTAAAAATGGCATGTATTGAAAATTGACAAGTAAAACCAGAAAACAAAAGGTTTTGGGTGTGATTTTAGAGTAGCTTAAAAACAAAAATAGCTTCAACCTGACTAAATATTATCTATAATCCAGAAAATCTTTCCAAACCTATACTGTCCCCAAACAATATGTTGACTTTTTTAGTAAAATACTTTTTTGTATAAATGGCCAAGATTCACCACCCTAAGTAAAGGAAACATATGAGGTAAAGGGTATAATTCTAAATTCTATAATGTAAATTTATATTTAAAGGCATATCATCCCATTTTTAGTGGAATTTATTACACTGACCAGAAAATGTTTTGTTTTGTTCAGGTTGTTTTTTTTTTTTTTTTTTTTTTTT
>PVKA01004926.1:0-50432 GCA_004027165.1 Ctenomys sociabilis | reverse complement strand
GAAACCATGTGCTATTTCTAAAACAGTGTAGTAACAAAACTGTCGTATTTTCTGAGTCTTAGTTCTTTACATAATATTGCATTTTCAAGTTCTTGTTATATTTTTATATAATATTGCATGAAATACCATCTTCTTTTTTCTTTCTTATTCCCCACCACCAAATTATAGTCAATTGCTGCTAAATATATATTGCAAGTGAAAATTAGTATTATAGTTCTGACAGTTCTGAAATCATTAAAACTTTGTTCAAACTCTTGAATTATTGAAATTATGATTTTACATAATCAAATAGGAAGGGCCCTCTTAGGTGGCACAGCTAACCCTGGCCTCCTTGGTACCACTCTCACCCCTTCTTACATCACAACTAACAAGATGCCAGGGAGGTGGCCTTAAGTGGGAAGAAGGACATGTTCCTGCCTCTCCAGGGAAAGCATCATGCAGCTTCATTACCTTTCTATGAAGAACATGAAGTCCTGGACGAAACAGTCAAATTTTTAAAAATCTTATGGGAAAGCTTAGTGTGGTGTTTTGTAGCCTGTTCACAGGGATCGGGGCCTCCTGCACCTCCCCTCATCCTATGTCATCATAAGTTGAATAAAGCATCTGTGCTGACTGTGCTGAACTACTATATGTACCAACTATTTTAAGGTAGAAATGACTAACCATCTCCAGGTCCCAATAGAGCAGTGGAGGTCAGAAAATTTGAGGTTTGTGTATTTATTTTCCTTTTACCAAAAAAGACTTCTTTAAAGTCATCAAAATCATTTCAGCAAATGGCTTCTATTGGGGCAAGTCACAAAATAAAACAGACACTTTTGCAAAAAGCTAAGAAACCCTTTCTAATCTAACCTTTCACTAGCTCTGGGCCCAAGTGAGATGACAAGAAAACTAATTTCTGACTCTTATTTCATATCACACCACTTTCTGAATTGCTGTGAAGCCAAATAAAATGCCTAGCACTAAAGAACTTGAAAAGTCAACTGTCTTACAAATGTGAAGTGATTCTACATGATTATGGGTATGTAGACACAGATATACATAATGTGCTGTTACGCACACAAGAACTCACTCAGTGATATCCATGAAGATGGCCAGTACAAATAGCTCTAAAATTAGAACAATGCTTGGAACTCTGTACTCAACAAACAAATGCTACTTTGCATTTAGAGGATTAAATAGCTTAATCTGTTGATAGTCTCAGCCACTGTATTTCCTTCCTGTGTTTGGTCTAAGCAGAGGTCAGGCTTATTTTGAATAGCAACTGACAAATCACAACACCGACCTCTTTCCTCCAGACGTCCTTTTCTTTCTCCTGTGAATTTTTACTCCCATTTTCAGCTTGTCCAAAAGCTAGCCTAGCAGTGGTTAATATGAGAACAGAGGACGAGTCTGAATCATAATCAGATGGCAGAATCAAATTCCAGGGAGAAGTTCTAGCTAATGTTCCCCATAAAGGGCCAGTTTCCCGTTACAATGATGCAAGCACATAAACACCTACCAATGAGGGAATGGATGCCACCAAATGCCCCTCGGCTAAAGGGACAAAATGAGACAGTCTCCATCTGAGGAGACACGTAAGCGTCTTCTGGAATTCAACAGGAGCTGCCATCCAGCAAGACCTAAAGTCACTCTAAACCCACAAGCACCTTAGCGGAGAAGAATCAAGGAAAGAAAAGATATGCTGACTGCGAGCTTTGGACCTCAGCAAGCAGAGTCAAGTGATCAGCCCAGGTCAAGGGCTCCTTCCTAATTCTGGGACCACAGTGGGGGAGCTCATAAGGGTTTCCTGAGTTATCCACTTATTTTCTTACCATCTTATGTTAGGCAGTAATGAAAAGTACATATTCAATTATATTTGCCAAAATACATACTTTAATTTTTTGAGATTTAAATCCATTTCTACATTTGAAATGATATATATAGACTAAAACATGTTTGACACGATCTACCTAGAATGCAAGCACACTTACCTGATAGTGTACTGCCTGATTCCACAACATACAGAAAAGGGGTGGGGGACTTGTGTTAGACTGTATAATCTTTGTGGTAGGCATGAAAATAGTCTCAGGATGGGTACATCCTTTTTTTTTTTTTATTTAGTACAAGGTCTACAGGGTCTCACTACACAGATGAGACTCATAGTGATTCTCCTGTTTTCAGCGTCCCAAGGGCAGGGATTACTGGCATGCACCACCATGCCCAGTCTCAATCACTGTCTCAGTGTGCTCCAAGGGTGGGGCCAGCACTGCAGGCATTGAACCTCCAACTCCTGCATCTGCCTAAGTAGACGCTTTAATCCGCTGAGCTGTCTGGTTGGCCCAAGCCAGATGTGATTTCTATGGACCTTGAGATGACCCTAGTGTAACCACATGAATGCCTCATAGATCTATAAAAAACATTCCTAAAATTCAACTGGAATCAGAAATAACCTAAAGTATCAAAAGCAATTCTGGGCTACCAAAGCAAGTCAAGGGGCATCATTAATCCTAGACTTGAAATTATACTGCAAAGCTACTGTGATAAAATCTCATTGTATCGGTCATAACCAGACCTGAGGATCATTAGAAGAAAATAGAAGACACAGATGCAAACCAACAGAAGGTGCAGACAGCGCCCAAACACACTCAGCCACCTCATCTTTTACAAAGGAGCCAAACATGTTCATTAGAAGAAAGATAACCTCTTTAATAAATGCTACTTGAAAAAACTGGCTCTCCATATGCTAAAGACTGAAACTAGACCCATGTCTATCACCATATACTAAGCTAAAGTCAAAATGGATCAAAGATCTAAAAATAGAAACACTAAACTTACAGGCAGAGAAAATAGTCAGAAATCTCAAAGACATAGGTGTAGGCAAAGACTTCATGAACAAACCCCAGACTTCAAGAGAAATAATACAAATCATAAATGGGATCTCGTCTTATTAAAAAGTTTTTACACACAAAAGCAATCAACAGAGGGAAAAGACAACCACACATAATGGGAAAAATTATACCCAGCTGTCACACAAATAAAAGACTTCTACCTAGAACCTATAAAGAATTAGAAAAATATCAGACCCACCAAATTCAAAGACACAATCCAAAACTTGGCATCTGAGATAAATACACACTTCTCAGATGAAGAAATACAAATGGCAAATAAGTATGTGAAAAAAGTTCAACATAGTCATTTGAGAGGTGCAAAGTAGAACACCAAGAATTCATCACACCTCTGAAAGAATAGCTAACAACAAGAAGTCAGCCAATAACAAATGCTAGGAGTGCTGTGGGGAAAAAGGAATTCTTCTCCACTGCTGGTGGGAATGTAGATGGTGCAACCACTGTGGAAATCAGTGTGGAGATTCTTTAAGCAACTGAAATTAGAAGTTCTATTTGAACCAGCTATTCCTTGCTGAGTATCTTCCCAGAAGAATTAAAAACATCATATATGTGTACTCACGTTTACAACAGCACAATTTGTAATAGCTAAAGCTTGGAAACAGTCTAGATGCTGATCAACAGAGAAATGGATTAAGCCGGGCGTGGTGGTGCATGCCTGTAATCCCAGCACTAGGGAGGCTGAGGCAGGAGGATTGTTGTGAGTTCGAGACCAGCCTGAGCTACAAAGTGAGCTTAAGGCCAGCCTGAACTGCACAGTGAGACCCTGTCTCAAAAAGACAAAAAAAAAAAAAAAAAAAAAACCAGAGGAATGGATTAAAAAGATGGGATTTTTTAATATAATGGAGTACAACACAGACATAAAGAAGGACAAACTGGAGACTTTTATAGGTAAATGGATACAACTCAAAACTATACTCATAAGTGAAATAAATCAGACCCATGTGTGTAAACATCACATTGCATCATTAGCATTAGAAACTTAAAAAGAAAACAGGATCCAAAACACACAAGAGATATTGTGAACTGAGAAAAAATAACTGTGCAAAGGAATAAATAAAACTGCAGTGAGGGAAAGGAAGAAAAAGAAAAAGTAAAATCTATACACAATCATTGAGATGGTTTTACAGCTAGTTTCTCTTAGTTCCTTGAAAAGAATTCTTTGTGCTACTATTGTCTAGACAAGACATGATGTCTATATCTTATATTCTGATGAATAGGAAGAAAACAGTATTCAACGTATCCACTATTGTAACCATCCTACTAACCTATTTCATTGTTTTATCTTTATCACTTTGAAATAAAAAGTAAAAGACTGGGCAGGGTGGCACATACCTGCAATCCCAGCACTTGGGAGGCTGAACACATGAGGATCACTATGAGTCTGATCTGTGTAGTGAGACCCTATAGACCCTGTACTAGATACATTAAAATAAAATAAAAAGTGAAAAAGCCCTATGCAGACATAA
Organism: Ctenomys sociabilis; assembly: GCA_004027165.1. NCBI lineage: Eukaryota > Metazoa > Chordata > Mammalia > Rodentia > Ctenomyidae > Ctenomys > Ctenomys sociabilis. The sequence continues at coordinate 46,081 of PVKA01004926.1, read as the reverse complement.
AAATAACATTTGGATATATATTTTACTGTAATAATTTTTATATAAACATTCACCATATTTTATGATCATCTCTCATTGACAAACATATATGACAATTTCTGTCAAATATAAACATTACCAAGTATCCTTGCTCATTTAATTCACCAGGCTAGGTAGGGGCCATGCAACTTCTTGTTCTTCTCCAAAGTCAAAATGACCATGAAACAGAAGCATTTTAAGTTGATGGACACATCCAACCAGCCCAGAAGGCACAGGGAGGCCCTCTCACGGAAGGTCGCTAGTGGAGCTACTTCACAGCATGGCCAGACTGATGGGCAAGTGTGTTCTGAAGGGAGAGGGAATGTTTCAAGGCTGATTCATCGCAATGCATCTTTCACTATAATAGCATTTTCAAAATTTAAACAACCACTGTCCTTTTGGGTCACATTTTACATATCTGCATTTCCCAAGGTGCTAACAATAAAGTAGGAAGCACAAATACCTTTCTGTTAGCTGATAATCTCAAAACAGGTACCATTTCTGAGAAAATTTTTTCTCTAAAAGGTGACCTAAGGGTGCTCAGAGCCAAATTAATGAGAAAATATACAACATTCTGAAATTACACTATCCTTAAGAAGCAAAGTTAAGTTCTTTGACTCAAATCAGCAGTTATCAGACAGCTGATAGCTGTTAGCACTTTCCAGCCACTATTTGTTATAGTTTGTGTGTATTTGTCCCCCCAAAGCCTCATGCAGTCATGGGGCAGACTTCTAGAGTTTGTGATTAACTCGTGATCTGCTGGGATTATGGGTGTGAGTGCTGCTGGGATTATAGGAACGAGTACTATTGCCAGTCTGGGGTGCATACCCTGAATTCAATTTAAGGGAGACAACTTTCTCTTTGTAGCCATTGTTGCAGCTGCTCCTCCTTGGGGCTCTCTCTTCTTCACTGCTGCCGTGCAAGGCTGCCCTCTGTCATGGGCCAGTCTGCCTTGGAGCCAGCTGAGTATGGACTAAAACCTCCAGGAACTGTGAACTAAATAAATCTTCCCTTCCTTAATTTTGAATGTTGGGTATTTGTCCCAGCAACAAGAGAAGAGTAATGGAGACATGACTGAACTGCTCCCCCCTCCCGAGCTTTTTATAGCTGCAAATCTGATGATCAATTTCTCTATCTGTGAAAGCCCATCAGGCACATCCTTATTTCCAGGACCAAGAAAATAGGGCCTTACTGAGGATTTTTTTTTTCTTTTAAGTAATTTGCTCAAGTACACAAATAGCTCCCCTTCTTTTTTTGTCCTTTTATTGGTACTTGGTTGCAATATATAATGAATACATTCACTGTGAGTAACTGGTACATGTACTGACACATCTTGTTTTACATCTACTTCCTCTCTTCCCCTCCCTCCTCCCTCCATCTCTTAATCCCCTTCCCGTTTGCAAAAGATTTACCTCCCTTAATATTATGGGCTCACGATGTATACTTCATTTTTATACTTTTCTGATGGATGGTTAAGACCTAGATAGATCAAGACTTATATACCAACACATGAACTTTATATTTCCTATGTGGTCAGTGAAGTCCTCTCAGGGTTTATTCTGTAGGTCCTTTGTCTGTGTCATCCATGTGGATGAGTCACGGCCAATGCTTGACCAGTTTGCTCTCTGTGAGAGCCTGAGAGAAAGTTTTCTCTCCATGTGACTCTCCCCAGGCACACTATAGAACTTCAATCTCTTTCCTCTGTGGCTCCATAATCTCCTTGTTCAGAAAATTTGGAGTTCAACTGAGTTTCATGATGTTGCAGTACAGGTTCTCCTATGCCCTGAGTCTTCACTGACCTTGAAAGGCTAGAGCCAAAATGTTGGCTGGCCTTGTGGCTCTTCTATTTCCCCAACTCTGATTTGTGAACTTACGTTGTTAACCATCCAGAAGAAAAGCTGATTAGTATCCTGTGTTGTCGAGTTCAAGCACCTAAGTTAGTTGAATGACAATGGAGTGCCCACTTTTGATAGGTGTAAACAAAGGAAGAAATCATGATGTGTGTGTATAGACAGTACAGTTGGGATAGATAACGGTGTGCTTCTACATAATCCTATGAGAGGCAAGATTTGCACTAATGGTGGTTGGACAGGATATTATGTCGGCTTCTAGTACTATGGTCATCCACTAGGAAAATAATTATTGAATTTTTGATATAATTCAGGTATAAAAAATAAGATAAGTAAACAGCTACACTCTTAATTTACTGATAAGAGATATCTGCTATAATAATGTCTGCAAGTATAATATCATGTATGCACCTTGTACGATACCAAAACAGTATGAAAACAGTTTGCAATGTATTAATTCATCGAATCTGTATGGTTAAGGTGTCTTGAAACTGTCTGATTGATGTTTGTATTTCAATAAAATAAAAAATTAAAAATAAATAAATAAATAAATGAAAGATTTACCTCCCTGGTTCCTACTGTCTTTTATTTATACTATAGATCTCACATATAAGAGAAATAATACAATACTTAAGTTTTTACACCTGTTTCATTTCACTTAACACTATGGATTCAATAAGCCTCCAGCTTCCATCTGTAAATGGAGAATGAAGGAGGAGGAAAGGGAGAGGAAGGAAGTGAAACAAAAATAAAGACAGAGTAGAAGGAAAAATATGGAAACAAAACTTTTGTAAATTAGGAGAGGAACAGTTAAAAATAATTTTTAGTTATCAAACCTGAAAGGAATATGTTACTCTTAGCTAGAGGTTAAGATTTTCACCGAACAATAAAATTATTCTCTACTCCATCTCATAAGTCTCTCTCTTACCTCTTCCCAGCATGTCCAGTCCTCCAAAACAAGACGTTTTGAGATTTCTGGCTTTAGGATAAGTATATTTATTTGAATTTTGTGTATTTATTTATATTTGAATAAGATGATTCATTCATTCATAAAAACAAACTTGAACAAATATTTACCAGTAATCATCCCACTTTGTATCTGACACTGTCCTAAGAGCTTTATATTGATTCACTTAATTTTCTCAACAACCTATAAGACAAGTACTAACTCCATTCTTCATTCAAATTTTTCAGAGTTAAAGACTAAAACACATAAAGATTAAGTAACTTGGTCCAGATCACCCAGCTAGTAAGGGGTAGAGCAGGTTGGTTCCTTTATACCACAATATGAATAAACGTCCTATTCTTCCTCTGTAGGATAATCTTGTTTCTAGCTTCCTGTGTTCTTCTCGAAAAAATCTGTTTACTCCTTCTACACCAAGAGTTCTCCTGTTTTCAAGAAAGCCTACTCCTAGAGGGATAGGGATTACGCTTAGTGAGAATGCCCTGATTCAGTCCCTTGCATGACAGCAGCTTTCCTCAGTGTTTTCCATCTTTTCAAAGGCCCTCTACAGCTCCAGGAGACCCCCTTATGAATCCCCCCTTACTTGATGTGACTTTCTCAAGACTGTTTTCTCCTGTCACCTCCCCCTTCCCCACTGCTCTCAGTGCCTCCTCAAGTGGGGAGTCATTGTGGACTTAGTGTCTAGGTCTTTGCTACTTTCTCTTGTCTGACGAACCAGTAGATGCAATATTTAGTGGGTGAAAAGCTGAGATTTTTAATTTGAAAAGTGGTTCTTGAATGGCGAACTGTGATGAGCAACTATGGAGCAGGAGGTGTAGCCCAATGGCTCATGCTTACTTACACAAAGCCCTGGGGGTTCCATCCCCAGCACCAAAATTAAATTTTAAAAATAATTATAATTCTCAAAATTCAGATGAAGTTCTTGCCACAGTTTTCCAGGATGTTTAGCTAGTACCAAGAAAACCTTTGCCCATATTTTATTTTGTATGTTAGTGCAGGGTCTACAGGGTCTTACTACATAGATCAGACTCATAGTGTTCTGCCTGATTTACACATATTTTAAAACAGCACGCATACATACATGTGCAGTTTAATATGAGCTAACTACCCTAAGGGTATTATTTAAGCTGACTCTTACAAACCTCATAGCAACCTCCTGGAGTCAGTATTATCATTTCCCATTTCACAGTGGGGAAAGGTGGGGTCAGGAGCCATTACTGAACTCATTAGCATTAATAACAGAATAATTAGCATTTAGACTCAAGTGGTTTTGCTCTAAAGTCTATTTAATCAATATACTGCCCTGCTGTCCTAAAACATACTTGAATTCTGTAAAGTTAACTATAATTGCTTTTTAAGTGATAAAAATAGTGTAATGTGGCCTAATTTGGCCATCTCTCACTCGAATAAAATATAAATTCAAGTTAATATTTTCTGTCCCATTATTCTGAGTCCATGAAATTAAGATATGAAAATTATTACAAATATATGGCATTTCAATACCACTCATACAGTAAGATGTAAAATCTTTTCATGACTAAATGTTATCTATTCATAATAAAAGTGAAATTATGTCTAATTTCTCCATTATACAAAATAAGGTACAAATTTTGAAGTTTCCATTAGTAAAAATATATCATCCTTCTGTCAGACTACTAAATTAGCAAACTAATTTAGTAGTACAAAGGAAATACAATTTGACAAACTTTAACTTTTTAAGGAACTTTAATATTTTCTGCCCTTTAAATAAAGAATATTTCTGAGCATGATGGTGCATCCCTACAATCCTAGCACCGTGGGAGGCTGAGGCATGAGGATTACAAGTTCAAGACCAGCCTGAACAATATAGATATTTTGTCTCAAAAAATAATTTTAAAGAATGGTATAGGAATGAAGCTCAGTGGAAATGCCCTGCATTCAATCCATAGTAGAATAATAATAATAATAATAATAATAATAATAATAATACATGAAGAATTTGTGTACACTTGTGGCTTTTTGTGTATGTGTGTCCATATCACGTTGCAATTTATTTAGCCTCTAGTTATGTCTGTTTGCCATTGTGAAAAGCATAGTACCCTCCACTTTCTGAATATACTGTGATTTCTTTTTCTCTTTGTTGCTCACTTCTGTTGAGTCTACTCTGTGTAATTTATTGTCTTCTTCCCTTGAATTTGTGCTTTGTTAGGGTAGAGATTTGTGTACATACTGTTTAATGTTGTCTTCTCAGCTCTGGAACAGTGACTGGCACACAACAGGTACTAAATAAATATTCAATGAAGGAATAAATGTCTCTGAAGAAAATTTTCCTACCGAATTCTCCTACCCCAATTCACACTTTTGAGAAAGATGGAAAGTAAACAAGATGGTAGTCTTGATAAAGGGAAACCTCCAAATGACACAGGGAGAAAAACTGATCTCCTAACCTAAAAGGTACTTGGATGAGTTAATGGTCTTTAAAACCAAAGAGTGAATTTTAGGATCAAATAGAGATGATGAGCAGAATATGTTTATTGAGGGAAAGAAAGCTCCTGTCTGAGAGAGGGACAGGAGGGAGACCCTGAGTGGTTAGCCTCAGGAAGCTATCTCTTCCAGAGATTTTTATAGAGGAAAACAATGGGGTGAGGCAGGTCTAAGGTGGTGGAGAAGACGTGGGAACTCACTTAGATGGGCATGAAGTAGAACAAAGCTATGGTCAACCAATAAGATTACAAGCACCATTGCTTAGGTAAAATTGATTAATCCAGTACCAAATGGGGAAACAAGTCACTTAGCAAGTGGACAGGAATACAGGACAGGGTCTCTTCCTGTTGGGGGCTGGACTAATGACTCATTTGGGCTCTTTCATGGTGACTGATACTTATTTAGAATCTCAATCCCTGATGCCCCTCCCTAGGGAAGTATGTAGCTGTGTTTCCTCTTTTGTCCTGAGATATGGCCCATAGGGGAGTGTCTGTCTCTTCCGAATTGCAAAATCACCTAGTCTTCCATTTTGTCTCCTGGAGGGCCTGGCTCTGTCTGACTGCCTATAATATTTCTGTCTAATTCAGCTGCCTACAACTGGCTGACTTTACCTGAATATGAAAAAAAATGCATGCGAGATTGTAGGGCTTTGGGTGCCCTGGATATTGGATGGGTTAGTCTCACCATCTCCCTGTAATACAAAAGGTTCGTTAATTCTTAAAGTGGGGTCTAGGGGCTGGTCTATGTCTCAGCTACTCTTCTCTTCTTGCTGGGACAAGTACCCGACACCCAAAATGAAGGAAGGAAAGGTTTATTTAGCTCACAGTCAGTGGAGGTTTCAGCCCATACTCAGCTGATCCCTAGGCAGAGTGGCAGAGAACAGCCCTTCAGAGAGAGCAAGAGGAGTGGCAGCAGCTCAGGCAGCTAGCTGACCTCTCTCCGCTCCTTACATCATAATGTCTTCAAAACACTAGGGTAATACCAAAATACTTTTTTGCAATGACTATAGAACCCAACAATGAGAGTCATGAGAAGTGCCTGATCTCTTCTGGAATTCCCTGGAATTGTTCATTTCTGATCTTGCAAACCCCAGGGCAGATGCAGCATCCACACCTACAATAATCAATCATAGACTCCAAAAGCTGCTCCAGGACTGCATGAAGCTTTGGGGGGACAACTAGATACAAATCATAGCAGTCTAATAAGATCTACCTTCCTTTCTTTCTCTTTCTTTCTTTCTTCCTTCCTTCCTTATTTATTTTTATTTCATTTAATTTTTTATTTTGAGATAGTGTCTTACCATGTAGCTCAGGCAGGTCTTGAACTTACGGCCATCCTCCTACCACAGCCTCCCAAAGCCACAGTCCCCAGCTTCAATAAGAAGCTTATAGCATATAATTGTAATGGATGGGCATATAATTCAGGATTTAGTTAGATTTAATAATATAATCAATCCTCATTAATCTCAGATTCGATATTTGCAGATTTGTCTGTACAGAAGAAGATAAACATCCTCCTGAAGACTACAGGGAAAGAAATTTCATCTGTTCTACTCATTTAAATTTATCTGTAAACCAAAAATTAATACAGAATTTTCTTATTTATTCAGATAATGCGTCAAAAAGCAGGAGTTGTCCAGTTCCCAGTTCCCAGCTGAGGTTGAACAAGGCAACACTTTTCTGTTTTATCTTTCTTACTGTAAACAAGTTTGTTGTATGTTACGGGTAGGTGCCGAAAGAAACAACGAGAAGACCTGATGAATATAGCTTCAGAGGTCTCACTGAGATGAGTCTCTCTCCAAGTGAGCCCAGAGCCTCAGAAGCATCTCACATTTATTCAGGACTAAAGACAGGCTAAGGAATGTGCATAATTACTTAAGTGAATACAATCTGTTATCTCTACTAACTTCCACCATTTGCCTAACACTAGGTTCACACAACTGCTACCTGACAACATCCCAGCAAGGGATCAAAGAACAGGATGCCTGCAGGTGAAGCTGCTATCTAGAATCCCATTTCTGGGTAATTCAAAGACAGCAATCACAGGGCTCTGTCTATGGTTCCCTACTCTCTTGGGACTGTAGCTTTTTATCTCAAATCTGTGTTTCTACACAAGTTGTTTACCTGGTTTATTCAGTAGCATAGGTTTTTATTGTCCAACTTTTGTGTTTTTGTTAATTTTCTGGTTTGAAATGTGCCTCTTTAACATAGTACTAAAGTACTATCTAATTCTCCTAAGCATGAAAGCTAGTTATGGACAGTAGGCCTTACGATGGAAATACGTGCTTCCCATTAGGTTCCTTCAGACCTCAGCCACAGGTGAGTTCATCATGAGCTCAAGAGTAATGAACCAACAGCATATATTAAAGTGTCTTTCCACACACACATAAAACAAGATTTTGATCAGTTGATGAAACTTTATAATCAGAGACTTGCCGGGGGCCTGTCTCTGTATTGTTCCTGCAAGAAGCAATACTAAAATACTTTTTATCAATGACTATAAAACCCAAGATTGAGACTAATGAGAAGTGCCTGTCTCTTCTGGAATTACCTGGATTGCTTCCATTTCTGATCTTGAAAACACATTTCTTTAAGGCAGTACATACGTAAACAAAGCCATGAATTCAGAATTTTAAACCCAAGCCCAACTTGGATGATGAGTGATCATCCTGAAAAAATTATGAGACTTCCTGCATAAACCTTTCTTGAGCAGAAAGGTAAACTTGAAAGTTCTTTAATGTGCTTATGTGTAAGGTATAATTCTTCCGGTTAAACAATGATTTTTTTTTTTTTTCTTCAAGTATCATAGAGTGGTGATGTATCTCCTCAGAGACTCACTGCTTAAAATTTTACCTTTGGGCTTTTGAGGTAAGAATAGGGTTCCTGTTAATTAATGAAATACTTGGTTATTCTCATAATGTCTTGATTGTTGTCTTTGTCTGGTATCAAAAGCTGCCTTTCAACACCTTTTCTTCCAAGATGGAAGCCAATCCTGCTGTATTCCTAAACTTAGGGTCCAGACAGGGCACAGAGACAAAACAATGTCAAGCAGGATTGACTTTGAGGAGATCTAAGATCTTACCTTCCACTGTTCAACTGTTACTTTAGGAGAAACATTCATATCTTTGGGTACCAGTTTCTTAATTGTGAAGCAATTTTTATAAAATGTTGTCTACATGAGGTAGTAATTATGAGCCTCTGTGCCTTAAACAGATTATATAAGATAATTTGCATATGGCTACACAAAAATATAAATTTCTTATTCCTTATCATCCCTGTACATTAGTTTTCTAGTGCTGCCATAACAAAGTACTGCAAACCAAGTGATAGATAAGTTTATTTGCTCATAGTTTCAGAGGATAGAAACCCAAAAACAAGGGCTGGAGATATAGCTCAGCAGCATAAGCATTCACCTGCCTGGAAAATACAGGGTCCCAGTACCAAAAAAAAAAAAAAAAAAAAGGTTAGCAGGTTTAATTTATTTTGAGACTACTCTCCTTTTGTGACAATAAGAAGTCACAAATAAGTTAACATTGACTCATATCAATAGAGAGGAGCCACATGAATATATATATATATATAATATTGTATTATTTATTAATAATTATTGTATAATAATATATAATATATACATATACAGTCATGTATATAAATATTAGAAAGCAGTGGCTAGGTGTGGTGGGTGCAGCCTGGGCTACAAAATGAGTTCAAGTCCATCCTGACCTGCATAGTAAGAGAAGACAAAAACAAAATTTTAGAAAGCAAGAAAGAGCCCATAACCCATCAGTGACAGAAGAAAGCACCCAGGCAAGCAAAGGTGAGGATCTCCTACTCAGTCCTGCTCAGGGCAGCAGGGTCAGCTGTCAGTGATGGGTGTCACTGCACCACAGTTGAATTTTTCCCAGTCCTGTACACAAAACTGGCACAAACGTGTCTTACTGCCAAGTTGAATCAGTCTCAAAGCAGATGTCTCTGGTCAGAGTCAGACCAAGGACACTCTCATAGCACACTCAAGATTATTGGTATATAACTTTTTTCCCCAAAAGAAATAGACTGGTTTTTTTTTTTTTTTTTTTTTTTCTATGAGGAATGGCATGCAATTGAGTTAAGTTAGCAAATACCTGCGTTTTACTGACTTTTACTCTTTTAAACCTTTCCCTGACATTCAGTCCTAGAGTCATCAAAATGCACATAGTGAACCAAAATACATGGGTGTAATATCACATTGTATATATTTTTGATTTCATAAAATGTATAACAATACAATGATCTTAGCTATCTTGTTTATACATACCCATATTTTTCCCTTTCTTCTTTTTTCCTTTCTCCCATCCCACTTGTTCTTAATAATTATTATTATTATTGTTTTTTATTTTGTTATGTTTTATCTTTTGGGGACAGGGTCTTGCTGTGTGATTCAGGCTGGGCTTAAATTCACTTTGTAGTCCAGGCTGATCTTGAATTCTCAATGGTCCTTCTGTTTCAGCCTCCCAAGTGCTGGTATTATAGGCATGTACCGCTATCTCCTGCCATGTTTTACTGAGTTATTGAAAGGTATAGTTAATGCTTATTTGATCAATTAAGAATGCCTATATCTAATAATCTGAACAATTGCTTTGGAGATTACAATATGCATTATAACGCCAATTGTTAATTTCCTATCATCTTCTTTTGAAATTCTGTATCATTTTTATTTTTCTTTTATTTTTTCAGTATAACAGTTAAACATACCAAGCACTACTAAAATAATATAGAATATCAACAAGTTAAGAAAAGCTTGAGAGTAACATTGTACATAAACATACTTTAAAAAAGTAGTACCAGTGATGATTAGTAACAATTACTTGAGGTATTAAATTGTTCACTAACTATATGGGCTTATAACGAGGTAAAGGTTTAGGAATCTAAGAAAAGGATGCATCATCTATCTAGTCTGGGGACAAATAAAGTATATTACCTATTTAGTACAGCATCTCAAGATGCTGTAGATGTATCAGGAAAGGGGAACTCAGACCCACTACTGCTTAGCCACATTACTGCTAGAAAAACACATCTGTTGAACACAACACAGACACTGTGAGGGATGTCAGTTCAACTGTTACCCAGTAATGTCTGCTGGTTACTTTACTGTTAGCAAAATGCACATTAGGGTCCCACTTTATATGACAGAATGTGGTGGTTTAAACCCAGGCTCTTTGCATAAGTATTGCCATAATAAACTTTAGCTGACCCCAGAGTTGTAAAAACAGGCCTAAGTGTGAAACAAGTAACCACATGGAGGAAATGTACCCTGAGAAAGCACTGACCTAAGCAATAACAGGAAGAAAAGTAGCCAGATTCATAGCAAGAAAAGAGTCTAATGTTTGATAAGCAGTATGTATTACATATTTACTTTATATACTCTTCACATTCTTTGGTCAGATGAAAAAGATTTATAAAAAAAGAATGGGTCAAATATAAAGCAGGTCAGGTCTCTCACTTGGATTCTGAAACAGGGGTCTATGCTGATGGTCACTGAACTCAGCTAACAAAAGGCCTTCAACTTTTAATTGGCTACTTGGATTCCTATATTGATTACAAACCCACAACAAGAATAGTTTCATATGGGAAATACAGTAGATGTATGGAAATTACTGGAACGTTGAAGACATAGTTTTATTTTTCTGGTTATGTGAAGCAATTTAGTCCCACATCAGCAGACATACAATTATCTAATTGATAAGTAACATTTTTAACATCCACATATTTTAATGATTTGAGGAACCATAAAATGTTAATTAACAGTAACAGGTAGCACATGAAAAAGACACAGCACAAAATCTTTGTATGGAATATACATTCTAATACTAACCCAACAGTGTCTATTGGTACACATCGATTGGAAAGTATCACTTCAAAAATCACATTAAATAACAGTTGGCTAAGAATCTGATGGATAGTATATGAAAACTTGTTCTGTTGGCAAGCAGCAGTGGTGTTCTTATGTCCTGTGGCAGTCTCCGTTGATCTTAACAAAGTTCCTGGAGTCCAAGACTGTGTGGCAGGAGCAGAAGGCTGTAATTCAGCAAAGCTATTCTCAAAGGAAAAAATGATTAGTAGGCACAGCCTCAGGAGTGTCTTGAACTAAATATACTAGAGTCATGGTGCTGCCAGGACCCATTATTAAAATTTGCTGGCCCTCAACTGATTAGCACGTTGTCTTGTATGGCTAGCAATCCACAAGGAGAGTAGAGGATTCTGTTTGGACTTACAGCAATGAACTAGGCAGCGGGCCATGTTATCCTTGCTTCGACACTCTGAGCTGCATCTTCTCACTCCTGACTGTCATGGTGGGTGGGCAGGTGGACCACTGGGCTGGGGCAGTGATGGCAACAGGTGGCTGAGGTGGTGGTGCTGGTGGTGGTGGTGGAAAGAGCTGTGTCAGTGTGGACACATGGGCTCAAGCTAGAGGTAGCAACGGGGTGATAGTGGTCCCATTACAACTCTTTAGATTTTAATTGTTATGTAATCCTGTCCCTTTTGTCCATTCTTTAGTGAGCTGTGAGTATAGCAAATCTTTCCAACCTAGAATATTATACATAAAGTATTTAAGATCTAATTTCTTTAAAAAGTGGCATTTTTGTCTTAGCATATCCTGGTGATTATGCCAATTTTTGGCCTCAAGGAATCACAAGTATGTGGCCACAGAAATTTGAGGTTTGTATTTGCACAGAGAAAAGCCACACAATGATTTTTTAAAAGACAAAAGTAGTTTACTGTAAAAGTATGGCAAATATGACTATAGTCAAACATCAAGACAGGAGACAGCACCAAACATGAAGGGGAATCCACTGGGGAAGGATCCTGTATGAGACAGAGACTTCAGCAGGGGAGAGAGAAAATGCCACGTTACATTCAGTTGCTCAGTTTGTCAAGCATGGTGTTTAAACAATAGTGACTCAGTGCTGACAGGCCTGCATGACAGGAGGGGATCATTCCCAGCCTTGGCTAGAGCTTGGGAATGGTCAGTCTTCGTGTGTTAACAGCTATTTCTATACACATTTCTATGATAAGATAGTCAGCCTCCAGCAGGAAGGTGTAATACCAAGGTTATTCCAGGGAACAGATGCACTGCAGATGTTTGTCATCATTTGAACTCTCTTCCACCTCAGATTGCAGGTGGCTGTCTTCTCCATGTGGAGACACATGGCCTGAGCATGGTTCTGTTTGCGTCTCCTCTGTCATAAGGCTAACAGTCATTAGATAAGGTCTATCCAATGTGTCCATTTTTAAGTATCTCTTTAAAGACTATCTGAAAATATAATCTCATTCTGAAGTATAGCAGTTAGGGCTTCAATACACAAGTATGTGTGTGCAATATGGTTCTACTAATATAGGCCACCAATTTCTCTAAAAGATTCCAATTTGCTTTATATTTGACCCATTCTTTTTTTATAAATCTTTTTCATTTTAAGAAATTTCTGTGTAATTTCATTTTGTTTTTTTGAGAAAAATACCCTGTGCCTTTATCCTATCTCTAAGGTTTTCTAAGTCCTTAATCACTACTTTTGTAAAAAGAATCCATTTTCTTCAAAGATTACTTTCAACTCCTGACCTGCCCCATGTCCAGTTTGTCCTTATTGCTTTCTTAGCCTGCTGTGCAATAGTTATATTATTATATTTGTCAAATTTTTTTTGCTATAATGAAATTTTTGAGGCAGCCTGATTTTATAAAGAAAGGAACTGGTTTAACTCTATTTTGATGGCTGAATCCAAACAACATGGCAGTTTCTAATTACAGCAACCATAGCAAATGACACAGCAAGTATGATTGTAAGAAGGATCACATCTTTAAACAGGAAGCCAGAGGGAACTTGAGACCCCACAACCCCTTCTAAGGATGTGACCCCAAGACCTAACTCCTCCTAGGCCCCACTACCTCTTAAAGGCCCCACTACTTCTTCCTCCTATTGTAACCCCAGACCAAGCTTCCAACACGAAACTCTTTAGAAGAAAAAAAAAATTAGCATCCAAATCACAGTAATTGTCAGCCTGAGCTTTATTTTGCTTGAGATCCTGGGTTGATTCTCTTGTCTTTTACATCTTATAACCTCCTTTTACTTGGATTTATTTTTCCTTGAAGAAGTACATCTGTGTCAGAGACAAAGGCACACTGTTAGATTGTCTTTCAAGAAAGACTCCTGGCCCAAGTGCAAGAACAGAGATGGAATGCCTAAGTGCAACACCAAACCCACTTACTTATCACCAAGAAAGAAAACTGCAATTAAATACTGAGGTTTTAGTTTAGGAAAAACAGTTCTACATTAACATTTTTTGTCTTCAAAGAAAATCACAATAGTCTCTCGTCAATGACTGAGCTCAGCCATTTCTGCCTAACTTGAGACTCCTTTAAAAAGGGAAATCTTTTCTCTGGAACCACCAAGAGGGCTGGCAGGTATGCGCAGCTTCACTCTCTGCCTGCTATCCTTAGCCAATTCTGTGTATTCCGTTTCTCCATTGATAGATGTTACTGCTCTGCAAAATTTTGCACTCTATTTCTGTTTCAGCGTTAGCTCCCTGAGTATCAGGCCAAATGATACCCTCGAATTTTTACTTATTTGTTTCAGAAGAAAATCATGGAATTTAAACTTGAGACAGTGCAAATATGAACTGCTTTCCATAGTATATTATTGCTACTTTGATTGGATATTCCATTCTAGATTCAAAATTACTTTGCCATAGAACTCTGAAGACCTTGCAGTTCTGCCTCCTAACGTCCAGCATTCGTTTTTCTGTTTATTTTGTTTTGTCCCTATCTGTCCAAGTTTTTAGAGTTTCATCTTTATCCTCAATGCCTTTAAATTTCATGAGGGTATGTCCAGAATGTTTTTTGAGAGCCTTTCTGAACTTATGTACTTAGTGCCTTCCAATCCTTCCCCTGTGTTGTCTCTGCTTTCTTCTCCTAAATTCTTTTTAACTAATTGTTACGTCTTCTGGACCTCTCATCCATGTTCTTATTTTTATGTTTTTGCTTTCCATCATCTGATGTCTTAGAAGATATTTTCCATTTTATCACCTGTATTTTCTGATTTGGTCCTTAGAATGACTGATATATTGTCTTTCAGTTCAGAAATCAGACCTACAGTTTTTAAGAACTATATTATCCACTACTTGCTCCTTTTAATACCTCTTTTCTGGCTCTCATCATTGCAGTCTTCTTGAATGTTCCTTTCAATACCCATGAGCAATAAAAAAACATAGCTCTGGTTCTCACATTATCTGTTTCCTTCTGGGTCATTTACTTTCCTGAACTTTCCTTTTGAGGTTGTTGCTTTTTCTTAAACGTATGGTAAACTTTTTTTTTTTTCCACTTATGAGTAAAAGACTACAATCAGTTATAAAGTGGGTGGGTCCAAGGAACAGCCTTTTTGATTTACAGTACATGAATAAAAACCAGCGCCCTAGCCCAAGACCCTGGAGGCTGCCAAGTCCAGGAGCACTCACCCTGAGAGGGACGTGGTCTTCCTTTTCTTTCCATGTCTATCCTGAGGCTCTGGGCTGCTTTTTTCCTAGCCTGTTCTAGTCTCACAGATTCTCCCCCGGGGGGGAAAATTCTGGTTAAGCAGTTCTCCGGGTAGCTCAAGCTAGGGACAAATTAAAACAGCTGCAAAACGTGGAAGACAGGGGGGCAGGGATATGGCTCTGTAGAATAAGCACTTCCCTGGCAAGCACAAGGGCTTGAGTTTAATCCCTGGTTCTACCAAAAAAACAAAACAAAACAAAAAAACACGGCTGTTTTGCACTGTGATTTTCTCCATTCTGAGCCTTGAAAGGCAGGGATAAGTCTTGGTTATTTCCTCTTAACCTGATTTACAATTCTGCCTATGAATTTGAGTAGAAATGTGCAACACATCTCCATAAAGTCCTACACAATTAAACCTTATCTTTAAGCAGCCTTAAGAAGTAGCATTTCTACTTTAAAAAAAAAAAAAAAAAGATTCTCGTCTTCTAATTTTTTTCTACCCTGACTTCACATTTTATTAGAACCCTCACTGTTCAGAATGGTATCTTATGGAGATACTTAACAAATAATCCCCAGTTCCCCCCAAATACTAAGATTCATGTTACTGAGAACAAATCTCTGTTGCTCAAGCCACCATCAGTTGTCTTGGTTAAAAGACCTAAACTATAAGAGGTTTTTTTTCCCCCAGTTCTTAATACTTGAGAGCACAGTATCATCAGAAAACAGCAATAAGCCATTAACAACTAACCTTCTCTACTACTTCCCCAAAATAGGTCGACCAAGTAGAACTGCAGGCCTATCTAGGAAGGAATGTCTTTGTGAAAATTAAGAACCTTGTGAAAAAGACATCTTAAGTAACCTAATCTTTAATCTCTCTCTCCCCACATCATTAGGATAGGTGGAGAGCTTTCTCTGCTGACTTAGTGAGTGTAACGCCTTAAGATTCACAGAAGCCAGCGGTTGGAGCTGCGGTCCAGCAGGGTGCGCCACCTAGAAGTGGGGGTCGACTTCAGGGTCTTGTGTGTCATCCTGGTACTCTTCCCCCCCCCCCCCGCCCCGCCGCCACATCCCCCATCCCCACTCGGCCCTCTGCCCTTTCCCCAGCCGAACCTCGGCAGGCGGGCAGTGCCTGCACCTCGCACGCACAAGCGGGCTCTGCCGCTCTGAGTGTCCAGAAATTACTGCCGGCATTTGTGATTTAAGGGAGACAGTGCGAAGAATACTGTTGATCTTTAATTTTAAAAACCTGAGGTGACAAAAAAACGAGCCAGGTAGGAGTCGAACCTACAATCTTCTGATCCGTAGTCAGACGCGTTATCCATTGCGCCACTGGCCCCTGTAGGATACTACTAGCGGGGCTTCATGATGACAATCTGTTGAAACGGTACTCTACGGTCACCTTGAATAGCAACGCTGGCTCGTAAACAAAGGTTTCGACAAGTTGGCGAGGGAGACCACAGCGTCGCATAACTTTTTGCACCCCAGACCCAGACGCTGCGGTTAGAGCCCTGCTCCCGCGTCGCCGCGGCGCCAGCGCAAAACTGTCTTTTGCGCATGCGCGTAACAGGTCGGCGGGAGCTGCGCATGCTCAGTGTGGTCTCGGCCCGCAGGACTGCGTCGCGACTC
The DNA here is from genome assembly GCA_004027165.1 of Ctenomys sociabilis. Lineage (NCBI taxonomy): Eukaryota > Metazoa > Chordata > Mammalia > Rodentia > Ctenomyidae > Ctenomys > Ctenomys sociabilis. Next base: position 29,659 of record PVKA01004926.1, on the reverse strand, counting down.
GCCCGCGTGATTGATTACACGGGCGCACAGCCCCATTCCCCTCCCTTAGCTCGGCGGGTTGATCGGAACGCTATGGCTCCCATCCCTGGGAGGAAAGGGTGTGAGGTTGCCGGTTCTGCTCCGGCTGAAGGAGACTACGTTTTGTCTCGGCGGCCTACGATTTATAAACCCTCTCTGGGCGCCCATCTCCAGTAACCCCGGCATCCGAGGCGGCCTGCGTGGAGGTTTCCGGACCCCCGAGTGGGATGTTCCCGGGCAGACTCACGTGCGGCCTCTGGCAAGCGCCGGCCCCCGCCCCCCTCACGGTCCCGGCCCCCGCCCCCGCCTCCGCCTAAGCCCCTCCGCGCTTCCCCAGCCGCGGGCTCACAGCCGGAGGGGGAAGGGGGAAGGGGGACGCAGCGGCGCGGGTCCCAAGCAGCCGCCAGCTCCTCGGCTCCGGGCCGCGCCTGAACTCCCCGGGCCGGGAAGGTGGAGGAGGGCGTGAGGGCGGAAGAGGGTGTCGCGCCCCAGGACCGTAGGAAGCAGGCCGACTGCGCGGCACACACGCGCGCGAGTCCTGAGCCGTGATGTCAAGTTAGGGCGACCAGCCGGCGCCCGTCACCCTGCCCCCTTCGATAGCTCAGCTGGTAGAGCGGAGGACTGTAGGCGCATGTCTGTGGCCATCCTTAGGTCGCTGGTTCGATTCCGGCTCGAAGGAGAGGTGGCTCATTTTTGTTTAATAACACCATCAAAAACGTTTTCACGGAACTCTTGCCGTTTCATTGCTCCGTCCCTTCTCTAGAGCCACAGAGAAGCAGCTGCCCCTAGCGGTGGGGGATTAGCTCAAATGGTAGAGCGCTCGCTTAGCATGCGAGAGGTAGCGGGATCGATGCCCGCATCCTCCAGTTTTGTTACTTGTAGTTTTTGCTTCACCTCCGTATTAGCGTGAACTCAAGTGAAAAGTCAGACACCAGATAAAAACGTAAGGTGATCCCGAGATTTTCGCTCTGTAAAACTTCCTGCAGAAGTCGCGATGGTTGCTGGAGGATTAACCCCATGTAAATGGTCCGTTTTGGGAAATTCACGAAATTTGCTTTCACAAATAGCAACCGATTGCCGTGGTACCTGTTGCCCCTCTGACTCCATTGTGATTTCTGCTTAATAATGTCAACAACTTCTGCCGCCCATAGTTAGAGGAACCTACAGATAGAAACACAAGAATTAGAACGAGGGAAGGACAGCTGGCTGCAGATTGCTGAGCTGAGGAAGCGGACAGTTCTGCGCCACCTCCCTCCCTCGGGTAGGGTGGACCCTCGGGGCAAATCCAAGGGGGACAGGCCAAGGCAAGGGGTAGTTGTAGAGAGGGACTTCTAATGCCCCTGTTCTGGGAACTAGAAGCCAGCGCAGAGGGAGAATTAACTGGAAAAAAACGTTCTTTCTAGGGGTCCCTTTGAGTACAATTTTATTAAAGACAGGACATGGGAGCGCGTGGGCACGCGTATGCGCACACACACACGCACACACACACACACACACGCGCACACACACACACGCGCACACACACACTTCCCTAAGATTTAGTGCCTCAACAAAACACAAACATCTTTATAGTAATGAATTCTTTGTATCCTAATTTTGTAGAACAGTCATCCTGTATTTCTCATAACACAAATCTTCCAGACAAGTGCTGAATTTTTTTTTGAAGAGTACAGTAAAGAATTAGTAATTCTTTACTTTTTGTACATTGCAGGGTCCTTGGTAATTTTGTGCTTTTGTTACCTTATGATAGATTTGTTCCTTTCGTTTTGTTTCATTTTTGTACAACTTTTTATGGTTTATTGCTGCATCTTTCATTTTCTATTTATTTCATTTTCAATATAGTTTTAAATGTATATGAGTCACTTAAAATATAGGATTATGTTCATGAAAACATATTCCAAAGAATAAGAATCGTTTTAACTTTAACAAAAAGAATAAAAAATGTGTGATAAGGCCAAGGAATAGGAATGACTATCACAGGACTCCAGGTGGAGGACGTGTGCCTGTGACAGTTGACACAGGCCAGAACTCAAACATTTCATTGTCCCCAGGCCCGGTGGAGAATGGAAATCACTTAAAAAGTTCAAAGGCACAGAACAGGAGACAGTTTTGCCTAGTGGTTAGGGAGTTTAGGAACCCTGAGGCCCCTTTTGGCTTTGCTACTCTGCCTGTATGCCCTTGGGCAAGTTACCTGACTTTTAATTACTTCAGTTTCCTCATTTGTAAAATAGGGCTGGTAATGATGGTCACTGCTGTTAATAAATATATTACCTGCACATGGTCTGTCTGGTGTAGAGCACAGCCTGTTGTGGGAGGCTTCCTCCCTGGGGCTACCAGACGCCCCCTTGGAGAGGAGGCTACCCTCCAGGCCCTGTCCTGCTGGGGCATGGCAAGGTCAGAGCAGGCTTTGCTGGCAGACCACACTGTCAGATTCAGGGCTTGCAGCCACTCTGGGGGTTTGCAGTTGTGGTGGTGTTACGCCTAGGTAACCCCTTCCTATCCAGCTTACCCAGAGTCCTGTGCCAAAATCCCAAAGCAGAATCCAAGGGTCCAAGACCATTTCCATCAAGCTCATGTTTCCTTCTGTATAGGAATGTCTTTCTTTCCTTTTACCAGCTCCCCACCATTCTTCTGAAAGCTACTTTCATCATTCCTGGATCACTACACTGAAGTATTAAAGTTGTACAGCTCCCAATCTGGCCTTGACTTGCTGAAAGAAAACTTTGTATGTATTTTGTAAGGCATAGATTCTATATTGTAATGATGCCCTATGCAAAAAGAAAAAAAAAATGAAATTGTAAATTTTATTGTTTTAACATGTATGCATGTTTAGTGACGTTTACATTTTGAAATAAAGTTTATGATTCATTATTTTTAAAAAAGATATTACCTGCAAATTTCTCAGTACTTTAAGGCAAGCACACACAACAAGCATTAGCTCTTATTGGTTTAGGAGAAAGAGGAGGGAAAGGAACCAGAGGCGAATAGAGAGGAGGAAGGAGGAGAGGAAGGGGCATTAAGCTTTATTTAACATGCAGCATCATTTTCTTGGGTAATGCAGACCCTGAGATACATTTCAGCACCTAGAGGCCTGCTAGCCATACCATATTTAAGGACCTAATTATCTTTCAGGAAAGTGGTAGCTGGATTTAATAGAACGACTATGCAAAGAAAGAACAATCCTAAAAATACAGAATAACTGTTAAATTATGGTATTATCATGTAATAGAATATGCAGAATTATTCAAAGTTTATTTAAGAATTTGTACTTGGGAGCCGGGCATGGTGGCGCATGCCTGTAATCCCAGCACTCGGGAGGCTGAGGCAGGAGGATTGTTGTGAGTTCGAGACCAGCCTGAGCTACAAAGTGAGCTTAAGGCCAGCCTGAACTGCATAGTGAGACCCTGTCTCAAAAAGACAAAAAAAAAAGAATTTGTACTTGGGCATGGTATCAACATTCTGGGAGGATAAGGCAGGAAGATTGCAAATTCAAGTGCACCTGCAGACTTAGCATTAGACTGTGTTTCCACATAACAAAGTAATTTAAAAATGTTGGTGAAGTAGTGCAGTGTGAAGGCCCTGGGTTTAATCTCCAAATACTGAAGAAAAGAGCCTTTGTGAAGAAGTATCAATAATTGAATGCTAAGCAGGTAAAGTATTTATGGAGCAATATAGATATTATAAACAAGCATAAGTTACAAAGACTAGACAATGCATTAAAATGTTAACATTAGTAATCTTTTCCCCTAAAGTTTCAAAAATAATTTGTTCTCCGAAATAAATATTATTTTAATTAGAAATACAAATGGCTAAAAGTTTAGCAACTAATATTTATTCAGTGCTTTCTATAATGTAGAAAGGCCCAGCAGGACAGGGCCTGGGGTAGCCTCCCCACTTTATATGTATTAACTAATTTATTTTTTTCTCATAAAACACTAGGACCAATGATTAATAGTGAGTTTTTCTAAACATTTAAGAAAAGTATAATGGCAAATGAGAGTATTTCCCAAATTGTTGTTGTCTCAGTTCCTGTTGTCTTAGTAACTGTTGTCAGTTACTGTTTTACACTATACAGATGCTGGGACTCTCAAAATGAAGGAAGGAAAGGCTTATTTAGCTCACAGTTACTGGAGGTTTCAATCTATACCCAGCTGCTCTCCAAGGCAGAGCAGCACATGGCAGAGAGAAATCTTTCGTGACAGCAGCAAAGAGAAGAGAGCGCAAAATGGAGGAGTAGTAACATTGGCTATAGAGAGCAAGTAGGCCTCCCTTATGTTGAACTCAGGCTATCCACCCCAGGCTGGGTGCAGTACTCACAGCCATAATCTGAGCAGCCCTCACATCCATAATCCAAGTGGATCATGAATCAATCATAAACTCTAGAAGTCTACCCCATGACTGCATGAGGCTTTGGGGGTAACAAGACATAAACCATAACAGTTGTATAAATTCAACATTACTTGATAACAAACCAGATAAACACAGTAGAGGAAAAGAAAACTATAGAACATAGATGCAAAAAATGTCACAGAAATTTTAACCAATTTAACCCAATTGGTTTTTTTCAAAAGATGAAATAGTATGTACAAGGGGAATTTAGTCCAGGAGTACAGAACTAGTTTATCTTCACAACTCAATGTAATTTGCCACATTAAACAGGTTAAAGAAATAGTAGACCAAATTTAACATCAATACTTGATTTTTATAGTGCCAACAAACTTGGAAAGAAAAGAAATTTTATCAGCCTGATAATAGCTATCAATGAAAACCATATAGCTAACATTATACTTACTAGTGAAAGACTGAATATGTTCCTCCTCAGATTAGGAACAATGCAAGGGTGCCCATTTTGTGTTTTTAGCTGTGACCAGTGCAATAAGGAAAGAAGAGTGAAGTAGACATCTCTAAATTAATGATAAAAGAAGTATTTCAGTTTTTTAAACATTGATTACATTTTGGGATGATGGTATTGCAGGTGTTTTAAGGTTAAATAAAACATATTTGTAGAATTAGATTCATTTCTTTCTTTTTAGTCCATTTATTTATTTTCCAGCACTGAAACTTGAATGCCAGTTCTTCACATGGAGCTACATCCCCAGCTTACTTTTATTTTTCTTCATGAGACAGGGTCTCCCTAAATATCTGAACTGCCCAGTTTGGAATCAAACTTGCAATCCTACCGGACTGCTAGGCTTATAGGGCTGCATCACCACACCTGGCTTTCTCTTCAACTCTTTGAACGTGACTGTCAGAAAATTAAAGAGTCACATATGACTCGTGTGTCACCCATTTACTTATATTTGTCATCTTATTTCTTTGGGCAGTCTAGTTTAGAGAGGGAGGTAGGAGCCAAATCAGGTCAAACCTTTGGGACCACAGTGCCATTAATGGCCTTATCGTAGGAATAATGTGGTCATTTATGGAATTTAAATAATGAGCAACATGTGAGAAATAGATCGCAGGAGACACGAAGGAACTAGAGAAATCACTTAGGTGGCTGGGATACCGAGCGGAGTGTGGTGTGTATATGTGATCGGAGTGCAGCTAAGGAGGGCCTGGACCCAAGAGAGGACTTCAGACACTTGTCCTTGAAAAGACAGTGGCCCAAAGTATTCGATAATTTTTGGGACAATCACTTGTTAACTCTGGCACATGAAGTACGTTGAGAAGTACTCAGGCAAAAGTATACTATGTTAATTTTTAACATTTCCTCAGAGATCTTTATAATGCTGCAAAGTTTAAAAGCAACGTATTTGAAGGAGCAATAAAAACTTTCAACTTCAGTTTACAAATTATTTATAAAAGAAATGTCAGTGTTAACTTCTGCTAAGTGCTTCATTTCTCTGTGATTTTCACATTCATAAAATGTTTCTTTTTTATTAAAACCTTTTAAGTTATATATCTAAGCTGTCTATTACTGAAAGACAGATAAATTAAAGAGATTGGAAGTGTAGATAGAAGGAAACTGTTAAGCATTTTGTGGATTGTATGAGTCATGTCCTTGATGTAAGGAGATAGCATGAGTCATTTTGTTGAGGAGAAAGTTTTTGGGTTTTTTTTTTTTTTCAGTAACTTTTAGTACTTGGGCCTAAACTAAAGGCTTTGCAAAAGCTAGGCAAATGTTCTGCCAGTGAGCCATATCCCCAGCTTTAGTAACTTGTAGAATTACTCTGTGGAAACAAATTTATAAGAAAAACAGTGGTTAAAAGTACTTTTTTGAAGCATCCTCTGAGTTACAGGACACCAAAGAAATAATATGAAGCCCCAACATGAAAGAGATTGCCATTGGAAAGACCAGGGGCTAAAGTATTTGCTACTTGTGAGGATAGTCACTCCAGCACATGAATTATTCCAAGACGTGTTCAGACAAAAGTAAATTTCGAAGGAGATATGGCCTTCACCGACCAGATGTGGTGTCCTTGTTAATCAATGCAGGGAGGGAAGGTAGATATTTCAGGGCATTCGCAACTTTGTTGCCTTAATTTAAAATTTGGCTTCAGGTTAAAATAATTTTCAGTAGATTTGAGGCTGGAGTTTAACCTGAAAGTCTTAGGTTACCTGTGTTTAATTTATATATCTAAGCTGTCTAGTTTTCGAGCTGTTACCTAGTTTTCTAGCTTTTCAAAACTTCCTTCAGCAACCCCTAAGCTTTGTACGTCCATATCCACAATATCTTTATTCTTTCACTGATTAAATCTTTATTGAATGTTTATTGTGTGCTGGGCCCTGTTCTAGGCTTTGGAGATACATTGGTAAACACAGAAAAGAACCCTGCCCTTGTGGAGCTTATACTCGAGATTGGGATGGGATCAGCAGCACATTTATATCCACATTATCTTTTATTCTTACTTTTAAAGATTTAGCCAGCCACCAATTTTCTCATTTCTGCTTGATACAAGAAAACACAGAATTCTACCTACCTTAAAAGTTGAACCACAAGAAAGACCAGTTTTCCAGCTGTTGCTTTCTTCCCTCTATATCGCTGCCTTGCTTTAAGATGCATCGACTTTTTTGTTTCCTTCAGCCTCACTCTCATCTGACTATATGTCCTGTTGAATTTGAGGAGTGTATTTGTTGAGCTAAGACTCTCTTTTTTTTTTTTGGTGGAACCAGGGATTGAACTCAGGGCTCTGCTTGCCAGGCAAGCACTTACTCCATCTCTTGAGCCATCTCCCCGGCCCCCTCTCTTATTTTTAAGTGTATGAACTTGCAGTTGCCTTAAGACAAAAGAAAACATGAGTAAATCAAAGGCCAAGGACATTCTAGAAACCTCAGGAATATTCACCATCTTAATACTGATTTGTTGAGGCATTTCTAAGCCTCCTTCCTCAGAATGCTTTAATCTAGTTTGGAAATTAGGAGAAGAAGGGTAGTGCTCTCTAGCCTCAGGAAGCCTCTCTGAGCTCACATCACTCTAACCACAGGTTACAAAATCCCAGAAAGAGAGTGACCCAGTCCCTATTGGAGAATCCTTCATATGCTATTAATGTCTTCCCGAGATTTTTGTATCTCCTCTTATAGAGTCTCTGGTCCAAGATGATAGCCACTAGTCATATGTGATCATTTAAATATAAATTGAAATTAAAGCTTAAAATTCATTTCCAGAGTCGCTTTGTACACACTGAAAGTAGTCAGCTGCCACAAATGGCTAAGCGTTGTATACTAAAGATACAGAATATTTCCATCATCACAGCAAATTGCTGCAGGATGCGACATTCTAGTGTGTAGTGAGTGCCACAGCTTAGTGAGATCGCAGGCTCTGAGCCTGCATCACAATTTTGCATCCATGTGACTCTGGACAACTACTTTGCTCTGCTACAGCTGGCTCTGTGGCCATAATAACACCTATTACAGGGAGCTATTACAAAAACCAGTTGATGTGCAATACATGTTTATTATACGCATTGTACTGATATAGAAGTAAAAGTAATTTTAGGATCCCCTTTTCGCCTTTCCTGAGATGGACAGCATACTGAGATTACATTATGTAATGAAGAATTTGGCTGGCCTTTATCCTAAGTTTCTGGATCAGCACCTCTAAATCATTAGAATTTTCTGAATGATAAGCTTGGCTTTATCTTCTTTTTACAATGTGAGTCTTGATAATTTATGCAAATATAGTGACCCAGATGAGGGCTTACCAGGACAGAAAGAGCAACCATGTATTTAGGATGTTGGATTTTTGAGCTATGAAATATCTGCTCAGCCTTCCATTAAACGAAGAAGGCTGGAGACTAAGTTCAATCCCCTGGCTGATGGTCCAGTCAGTCATGCCATGCAATGAAAGCCAGATAAAAATCTTGATGCAGAAGCTTCGTGAGCTTCCCTGGCTAAGTACTCTGTCCCAGGGAGTTGATTTGTCATGATTTCACGGGAGAGGACAGAGTTCACATTTATGAATCCCCACCCAGACCTCACTCTTTATTTCTTCTTTTAACTAGTCGTAACCCATACTCCTATTTTTTCTCTAATAAAATTATAATCGTAACTATAGTACTTAAATTCTGGCCACTCTAGAAAGTCACCAAACTGAGGAAGCAACATGAACCTTCAATTTGTTGCCATTTGTTCAGCTTGCCGGGAACCTGGGGCCTCACAGAGTTCACTAATGGATTCTGAAGGGAGGGCAGTCAGTGCTCTGAGGCTTGCTTGGCCTAACTCCAGGTAGCTAATGTCAGGATGACTCTAGGCTACCATGTCCTTTCCACACCTTAGCCCTGAAGCCTGCTTCCAGCTGACCCAACAACTAAAGGTTTAAAGATCAAAATTCTCTTCCTGTTGTCATCTGTCAGGACCTTAGGGATATATGGCATGTCCCCTGATTTATCTGGGGACTGGGGAGCTGGTTAAGGACCAGTGGTTTCATTCAGTTTCCCATTGTGTCTAAGTATATTCTTGCTCCAAGTTAGTAAAGACTCCATGATGAAGAGAAACTAGGGCTGCCAGCCACAGACCTCTCCATATACCTGCTTCTGACTGGTTTCAGTCCCTGTGCTGCTGTGTGGGGTGAAAGTGAGGGCAGGAAGGAAAGGCAGCAGTGTTCCCCCTCTATGTCATGCAGGATACCTGCAGAGATTACTGATTTTCATGATTTTATGGAAATTCAGGGCCACTTCAAATTCCAGAGCCTTGAAGATAATTCAAATCCTGACTCACTTATAGAATGATCTCTGTCTCTCAGTCTTGGAAGAACTTGGCAGTAGACTTACATATTCTGGTTGCTTCCTAGGGTAGAGCATTCTCCTTGGGTCCCACTCCCACCCACCTACCTACCTATATGCCTGCCTCACAGATGGCTGGTTTCTGAGGGAAGGGAAGTGTAAGGGTTGGGACAACAGAACAGGAACGAGAAGGTGAATGTTACTCAGCAAATTAGTGGTATTCCTATGAAACTCTTTGTGACTTTCAAATGCTCCAGAAAAAAAGTGGAAGGCAAAGAGCAAGAAGGAGCATCAAATAATGGAGTTCAGGGTTTTGTGATGTCCAAAGTAATACTTTTTCAGAGATATTTCCCCACACACACAAATATTGCTGTTAGTTATGAATGTCACTTGCCTAAAAGAACTGAAACCCAAATAAGTGAAGTCACTTTCCCAAGACCACAGAATGAGATAGACACAGAAGTCAGAGAGAATCCTGCCTCCTGTGTCACTCTAGCACCCCCTGTGTCATCCCTGGTAGCTCACATGCATGACTCACATGAGTCATCTCTGTGCATCCTACTTTCATAATGCACTGGCGTCTGCCTCCTGCTTTCCTCCCGAGTGCAGACTCACCCTGCCGGAGCTTTGTGTCCTCCTACCTGGACTTTGGCAGCAGCCTCCAATCTGATCATCAGCCTAGTTACCTGCATGCTCATCTGTCCCCACCGCTGCTCTAAGATTAACCTTATGGAAGCATCTCTGTGAAAAACTTTTAATGATTTCCAGTTATCTAATTTGTTAAGTGTTAAAAAATTCTTTATCTGAGTATCAATGGCTTGCTAAGGAATCAACAGTGTGTCCTAAACTTCAGCCTGGGCCATTCATTATATACCACTAGACACCCTGCATGCCTGTGTCCCCATCCCTCTGTGTCTGAGCCTTCCCTGGAAAGCTCTCCCATACTCCACCTAGCTGAGTGTCCAAGCTCCTCACTGGATCAAATGCAAAAACTACCCCAACTATAAAACTTTCCTCATTCCCACCTTGCAATTCAGTAGCTCATTGCCTGTATGTACGTGTCTCAGCTCTATTAGAATGTGTTCCCGGAGGAGGTTGACTTATGCCTTTGTTTACCTTTAAATCCCCAGAGCTTCACACTGTAGAGACACATGGCAAATACACATGAATATTTTTGAAAGGAAGGAACTCTTGCTATAAAAATAGCCTCTGCTACAATGTCCAATCACTGTTATATAATATACAGTGCACTAATTACATAGCAAATTTTCCAGTCAGTGATAGGCCAACTATACTACATAGCAGTGGTTCCATGATTGTAGTGGCTAGTGATGTTTTAGGCATCATGATATCATGAGCAACACTTCACACACACCCTCACTGCCCATGTACTAACTCACAGAAACATCCAGTCCCAAAACCTTCATTCATGGGAAATGGCTATTACGGTTTATATCTAGTTGTCTCCCCAAAGTCTGATGCCCTGATAGGTAGTGTTTTGGGGAAGTGACTGGAGCATGGGTACATGATATTAGATTAGTCAAATGATTGGTTTAGCATAGTTCTGGGTGTGGATGGTAGATTTATTGAAGGGAGAAGACCCCTCTGGGTGTGGGTGGCACCAAACAATGGGCTTGTAGTTTAAATGGAATAGACAGGGACAGAAGGAAGGAGTTTGCTTCCTGTTGCTACACCTTGCCATGGACTGTTCTCCTCTGCTGTGCCCCTCCGCCAGGCCAACCTGCCTTGGGGCCAGCCGGCCTTGGACTGAAACCTCTACAAGCTGTGAGCGTAAATGAACTTTTCTTCCTTTTACTTGTGAGTATCAAATATTTTTGTCCCAGCAACAAGAAAAATAATTAGGACAGTGCCCTATAACATTGTGTAACAATGTTCTTATCTTTTAAACCATATTTCCATTGTACTTTTTCTCTGTTTATATACATTTAAATACTAAAAGTTTAGAGTTGATTAAACAATATTTCTCCTACATGTGTAATTAATATCCTGTGTGTGTTTATTTCCTAGGAACACATGCTATGCCATAATGCCTACACATATAGCAGGCTACAACCAACCAAGTTTGTGCCAGTGTCCACTGACGTCACCCATTTTTCCAAATGCATCCCTTACATTAAGAAGCTCATCACTATCTTATTACTTGTGCTATGATGACTAACCTTGGTTGTGAATCTGACTAGACTGAGAGACACAGAAAATAAATAAAGCCCACTTGTGGGTATATACATGGAGGCATCTCTAGAAACAACCAACATGTGGGCCAACATGTGGGTAAGCAAACAGAGAGGGAAAGCCCTGACCAGAATGTGGGTGGCATTATCTAACCAACTAAGGATCCAGATGTGACAAAATGCAGGAGATGGAAGGCTGTATCAGCATGCACGCCAGACTCTTCTTGCACAGGTGCACTTTTTGCTGCTGCCATGACTTTAAATATCGAACTCCAGGTGTTTAGATTTTGGTTGTGGACTCGCACCAGCTTCTCCAGGAAGCCTTCAGGCCTTCAGCCTCAGACTGGGGCTGAATGTTTGGTCCAACTTATTCTGGGGCTTCGAATTTCTTAGACTGCAGACAATAATCATGGGCTAACGATAACCTAACCAATCTAATGGATCCTGCTTAGAATTATATGTACATTCTATTGGTTTTGAACTTCTAAAGAACCTTAGCAAATACTAGTGATTTTTCTTTAGTTCACAAAACCTTTTGCAATAGAAACTTCATCTTCTCTAGAAAATATCTCACATATTATGCTCATCCTCCATTGCTTTAGTCAGTTTAAACACAATTAACTGCCAAAGCTAGGCAACTAGATATAATTCAGTAAAAAGGAAAAGAAAACAACCACTAATTCCCTTCTCTAATGTAGCTGCTAAATAAATATTGAAAGTATCAAGAGAGTCCTCCAAAGACCCCTGAAATGCTTATGAATATATATAACTTATTATAAGGCAATAAAGCTCATTAGATTGTCAATAACCTGCACATGGCATTCAAACCATGCGTGTCCAGTCACACTGACCTTCCCTATACTGATAACTAAGTGCACACTGGGAATTGTTTAAAAAGTATGTTTTTAAGGATTTCTAAATCAAAGCAAAATAAAATGCAAAGTTATCACATCAAAGCACATGTAAATTTCTTTCATTTTTTAATCTGATTTAAAATTTAAATTTTACTTGGTTTTAAATTAACCAGAGCCGGCCAGATAGCTCTGCAGACAAAAGTGCCTGCATAGGCAGAGCACACGGGCCTGGGGTTTGATCCCAGGCCTGCCTTGGAGGCCTGGTCCCCAGGCACCCTGAGAGTGCAACTGAGGCTGGGTGTGGTGGTAACCCCTGTAATCCCAGCACTTGGGAGGCTGAAAACAGGAGAATCACTACAAGTCAAATCTACATAGTGAGACCCTGTACATTTTTAAAAATTAAAATAAAATTAGCCAAATACACATGATTAAATAGTTGTTTCACAAAATCCTGGCCAATGTCAGAATCTGTGTTTATGACTTAACAGCAGACCAAGAATATCAGAATTCACTGGATATGGTGTTGCATGACTGTAATCTCAGCACTGTCTCAGGCTGAGACAGGAGGAAGGGCATGAGTTTCTAGCCTGGGCTAGAAAGTAAGTTCAAAGCTAGCCTGGACTATATACCGCAAGATACTGTCTCAAGGCAAAAAGGAAAAGAAAGGGGGAGCTGGGCAGATAGCTCAGCAGCATAAATGCCTGCCTGGCATGGGCAAGGCACTGGGTTTGAGCCCCAGTACAAAAAAAAAAAAAAAAAAGACTGAAAAAACAAAAGCAGAAGAACATCGGAACTCAGCAGGGAATTATTCCTTTTAAGCATCACCTTGGAAGAAGAGACAAGCACATAGGTATTTTGGAAGCAGATCACATAGGTATAGGTGTTTACACCTCAGCTGCTAGAGGCATCTGTCCCCCAGTGCATGTGGGTCTGCTAGCCGCATGCTGGTTACTACCATAGTTTAGACTATTATTGTAAGCTAAATTAAAATTTAAATACTATCAAATTTACATTGTATTTTGGAGGTATGTATGTGGATCAGAAGTTGAGGATAAAAGAGGAAGGAGGTAAGCAAATGTGGAAGGAAAGCAGTGTGCTAGAGTTTTTTTAAAATGAGTAATTTAATTCATTGTTTAGTTGGTAAATTCCTTTATGGTGAAAGAATTTCAATTCAGCTATTAAATTGGAATTTTTCCCAGGCCACAGCCCTGACAAAGATAAAAATATTTAATATTAAACAGTTTTTCCTAAATGACTGCTTTTGTGAAACCAGGATAATGATGTCTAAAACATGTTTTGTTTGTTGTCATTTAAGGAGGTACTATCATGGTATTGTTGTCTTGCTTCCTAAACATATAATTAAATTGAAATTTGTTATACAGTGAGACTCAAGCTGCATACTGTCCCTTCCTGGACAAGGCTGTCACCAAGTTTCACTCAGTGTTATTGAAGGGCCTGGCTCAGGGACCAGGCCTACATACTTGCATTTGTTGTTGACAACTGTCAGCTTCAACCTCCTCTCTATAGCCCCAACCAAATGGGGTTTGTAATCCCCCTCCCCACCCACTCTCTTCACTCCCAGAGATAAGAATGTTGACTCCTGCTTTGTGTCACCTGTCAGAACCCATCCTCTTGTCACTGGCTTATATGGAGAAGTCAGCCTACTGTCACGTGACCCGAGGCTGCTAAAAACAGCTCCAGCAACCCCTCCAAACCAGAGCCTGAAACAATGTCTTCCACATAGAGAAACATAAAGGGCACTTGAGAACACAACCCTTGGAATTCTTTCCAGGAAACACTACCAGGAGCCACTTGGAGCGTCCTTCCCTTGGCAGTGCGCTCAGGGTCGGCCAGGAGATGAGTGCCTCTCTGAATTACAAGTCTTTTTCCAAAGAGCAACAAACCATGGATAACCTGGAGAAACAACTTATCTGTCCCATCTGCCTAGAGATGTTCACGAAACCAGTGGTCATTCTCCCCTGTCAGCATAACCTGTGTAGGAAATGCGCCAGTGACATTTTCCAGGTAGGTTTCTTTGTTATTTGAGGAGTAGAAAAGATTCCTCCTATTTGAATCAAGTGATTAATTCTGAAATCAATTCCTATAGAAAACTTTGTAAGGCTTTATTTATTTTCAGTTTATTTGAATGATTTGATTTGTCTTTTTTTTTTTTTTTTTGGCTAAATGGGGGATTGAACTCAGGCCCTTGTGCTTGCCAGGGAAGCACTTTCTCCACTGAGCCATCTCCCCAGCCCCAAAATCTCTCACCAAATTTATTTTTTTATTTTTATTTATTTATTTATTTATTTTTGGTGGAACTGGGGATTGAACTCAGGCCCTTGCACTTGCCAGGGAAGCCTTTATTCCACTGAGCCTTCTCCCCGGCCCAATGATTTGATTTGTGATTCACTGTCATGTTCCTCCTTACTCCCAAATCCAGTGGTATTTTAACTCCAACAATCATATTTGCTTTCAATGAATCTAAAAATGAATTACTGCCCAAGACAGAAATATTGGAGTTTGTGGGCGTTTTTTTGTTTTTTTTTTTTTTAAAGAAAACCTTGGAGGAAGGGTGGGCCCTCTGTTTCAGGGCCACTTGAAATTAGGCCCAAAGGGATTATTTTATGACAGGTTTAAAGTAGTTCATGTTGCTTGTAGTCACAGAGAGTGAAAATAAGTCTCAGACAAGCTCACTGTAGCATTGCTCAATTCCTCTTTGCTTGCTTGGCAATAACAGGCCTCTAACCCATACTTGCCCACCAGAGGAGGAACCACCGTGGCATCGGGGGGCCGATTCCGCTGCCCCTCCTGTAGGCATGAAGTGGTTTTGGACAGACACGGCGTGTATGGACTTCAGAGGAACCTTCTGGTGGAAAACATCATCGACATCTACAAGCAGGAGTCCATCAGGTAACGCTCTTCTGTAACCAGACCTATTTGCACCTGTCCTTGTGTTTGTGGGTTTTCATGGGCTGCTACATTGCTTGCTTATTAATCACAAATTAATTATTTTCTGCAAAAGATTTTTTTTTCCAAGTCAGTCCATCTCAGTAGAACTGAAAATTGTTAATGGAAGGAAAGAAGGGGGCTGGTGTTTATGTTTTGTATCATTTAAGAACTAAGTGATGCACTAACAACTAATTCATCCCATATGGCAATGTCGTCTCCTATGGCCATGTGTTACACACATTTTAGAGACTTTTTTCACTTCACAGTTCCTTTATAATTCCAAATCCTATGAAGCAGAAAAAATTCTAGTACAAAACTTTGTAAAAAGTTAACAGAAATGGCATGTTCTAAAATAGATAAACTTGAGGCTTTTATAGGTAAGTAGATGCAACACTAACTACTTTAACCATGTCATAAAATAATCCCTTTGGGCCTAATTGCAAGTGGCCCTGAACCAGAAACCATACTCATAAGTGAATTTAGATCTTCATGTGTAAACATTGTATTGTCTCCCTAGTGTAAGAAACTAAAAATAAATAAAATTCAAAAGGTACAATAGATATTGTGTAAGAGAAAGAAATTTCTCAAAAGGAAAGAACAGCTCAGATGAGGGAAAGGAGAAAAGGAAAGAGCAAGAAGGAGGAAATTATATGTTTGCCTTTATGCTTTTACAGTTTAAGAGATTTGGAAGATTAAAAAACAGATGGAGCTCAGGTTTTGTTTCCCCGTTTCCTACGCTGTATTTATTGCATACACTTAGCATTCCTTTGCAGATCTATTGGTTGATTGATATGTACTCTATACATCCATTTATTAAAAACATAATAGTTTTGTTTTTATTCATTGAATCACATTGGCTGCATACTTTCTTCCTAGAAATGACACTACAGGAATATATTCCTAGAAGACATAATGTGAGGCATTGTTTATAATTGTGCTCAAATTAATCTAGACCACAAAGTTAAAAGCAATTTGGGGGCCCTGAAGAAATGGCCCCATCATCATTCTCATTAGGGGACATGTATTTATGGAGCATCTGCAGGGCTCTAACAGTTTTGTGCTCTTACAAGGAAAGCTGTTCTATAAATCTAACATGTAATTGTTGCAATTATTATGGCTGTTAGTTTCTGCTTAAGATTCAAAACTAAATTAATGCCAGGATATAGATGGGGTTGGGGAAGAATTGCTGATGATATGCTGCAGGCACCTATTTCCTTTGCTCCAAAATCTCCTAACAAGAAGGAAAGCACTATCATAGATCTCACTGTATTTCACAGATTAATTTTCATTGTATTCACAGTAGTTCATAGATCTGATCTCACTGTATTTCAGTACTTTAAAATAGAAACACTGTATACACAGCTTATTCAAAAATTCACCAGGCAATTAATAGCTAAACAGTTATTAAAAGGAGTTCAGATAGCAACTGCTTCGGTACCCAGTATGGCACCTTGCACAAAACAGCTGCTCCATAGTGCCAGCTAGTTAAACACCACCATAAATATTCTTCCATATTTAATATTTATTGCAATAATTTTTTCTCACATCTTTTCACACTGAGAACTCTGGAAACTATGAAAAATAACAATACTTGCTGTAAAATTCAGAGGAGAGCCAATGTTAAAACTTGTAGAATTAATAAAACTATTCTAGACATGTGTTTAACCCTATTAAGTCTTTTTTGGTGTAGTTCCAAAAATAGTATCCAGAGTCTGGGAAGCAAATTATATAAAAATCAATGAACCAAATTTCCAATGATAAAGCTCGCAGCAAGTGCCGGCCAAATAGCTCAGCGGACTAAAGTGCCTGCTTAGTCAGAGCACAGCAACCAGGGATCAATCCTGGGCCTGCTATGCCAGCCTCACCGGGGTGCACCCCTAGGGTGCAGACGGTGACTGAGATTGGGCATGGTGCTGAGTGCCTATAATCCCAGCGCTTAGGGAGCTGAAAACAGGAGTCCAATCTATGTAGACCCTGTCCTAAGTACACACACACAAATAAATTTAAAAAATAAAGCTCGTAGCTTTATTCTTTACAGTGTTTTATGATTACCAAATTCTTCTTACATTGTTTCTTGAATTTGAGATTTGCCTTTGGTACATTTTTGCTTGATGACAAAATGACACATTGCCCAGAGGGCTTTGCCACATGTCTCGGTATAAAGCTAATTGTTCCCTAGAGGCTGGCAGCCTTAACAGACCAGAACCCTGAGTCTTAGGGACTAGTAGACAAAGATGGAATAATTTGGAATATCTCTTGTTTTTATATAGTACGACAAGCCAAGCTCTACTCATTGGGGGTGACAACAGAAAGGGAGCTATGCCAATAATAGGCTGTGAGATACTGGTCAACTCTTATCTCTTACAGAAATGCTAGAGACTGTAGGTCTCCACAAATCCCTGCCTTATCTAGAATTCTGTATGATAGGGGGCTGGCAAGCAAAGTCATTAATTTGGTAATATGAATAATGAACATAGGGGCTGGGGAGATAGTTCAGTAGAATAAGCACTTCCCTGGCAATCACGAGGGACTGAGTTCAATCCCCAGTTCTGCCTAAATAAATAAATAAACAAAGTGAATATGACAGCAGTTTCAAATATAATAAGCAAAATTATGCACTATGTTTCCAACACCCTTCAGGGTGCTTTACAAGTGAATCATGTATAAATCTTTAATACGACAATCCCAGGGCCAGCCAGATAGCTCAGCAGACTAAAGCACCTACTTAGGCAGAGCGCAGGGGCCAGGGTTAGACCCCCAGCGTGCCATGCCAGCCATACCTGCGGGGAGCTCTGAAACAAGAGATTGAGACTGGGTGTGGTGGGGCGTGCCTGTAATCCCAGTTCTTGGGAGGCTGAAGACTGGAGAATCACTACGAGTCGGACCTCCGTACTAAATACATTTAAAAAAAATCCTTGAGGTGTTATTTTTATCACCCTATAAAAGGCCCTTGATGTTTTGATGAAAGTAAGTTACATGAGGACTTTTAGAATTCCAAAAGTCCCCTCTCTCTGTACCGTGTCTAGAGGCTTTCACACGGTCCAGCGCAGTCGCAGGCTTTCCTGCAAACCTACGCTGCCCCGGACCCCAAGGAATGGAATTGTTTACCTCTGTACCAAGAAGGTTGGGAAGGCCCCCAAATCTGCATGTGGTGTGTGCCCGGGCAGACTTTGAGGGGCTCGAGCTGTGCGACCTAAAGTTCTTACGAAATTGTCTAAAACGAAGAAGCACGTCAGCAGGGCTTATGGGGCTCCACGTGTCCAAGCCTATCTGCGACAAGATCAAGAGCACTTTCCTTATTGAAGAGCAGAAAATCGTGGTGAAAGTGTTGAAGGCACAGGCATGGAATCAGAAGGCTAAATAAAACATGAAGCTGTTGCAGTAATAAAATATGGAAAGGCTAAAAAATAAAAATAAAAAATAAAATTCCAACAGTTATTAAAGGGCCTGTAGTTTTAAAAAAATTATTCATTTTAATGAGAAAAAAGATTTAAAAAATTTAAAAAAGGTAAAATAGCAATGGTTAGTAGGTTAGTAGGACGTTCACAGTAATAGATACATTGCATATTGTTGTCTTCATAGTAGTTATTCAGCGGACAAGATGCAGATATGATATCTTGTCTAAACAATTAAAGGGCCTGTATTGAGAGGCATGATTCCCACTGTATTTTGTGTTAAAACTGAAGTGTTACTTCCCCAAAATGAGTCTCCTAGGCATTTTTATGCTATCATTAAAGATATTTACATTTAAATTCTATACTTCTGATTATTGATTTTTCAGTTTTCAATATAATTAACTTTCTAGCATAGGTGATTAGGATTGAGCCCTCTTGTGACTGGACTCTGCCTTCTCCTTAGGAATTCCCTTTACTCTCCTTTGGTTGAAACCCTTATTTCCTGGATTTTGTGCCTTCTCTTTGTTCCTTACTCCCTTGTCTTTACAGAATACATCCTCCCATGCTGTCTCAAGAGGTGCCCAGAGCCTTTCTCTCCTCAGCCTCCCTACACCACTGCACTTGGGATACCTTGTCACAGTTCAGTTGCTGCTTCTGGCTGCAGTCCCCAAACCTTTCCAGCCTCCATAATTCCAGTCAGCTGGATTCTTGTAGGCTTCTACCCTACAGGCATTTAGTAAACTAAGATACATCTCAGGTACATTATTTCCTTTTATCCAGATGTTCCCAGTTTCTAACATTTGGTAGACGTTTCTCATCTGGTTAAGTCAGGAGGCTATAGATCCTAAGGAAATATATTACTATAAAACTAGACAGAAGCACCTATTACAAACACCAGATTACAAACTCTTGAAGCTGGACATTCATACAACCTCGTTACCAGACCTAGTCCTTTCTCAACATTTAGCTCTTTCAATCTCAAGTAGTTAACTTCTCGGACTTACAGAGGTATGTCAGCATGCTCTCTACCATCCTCTGAGTTCTGGCACTGTAGCTATGTGATGCAACACAACAGTATTAAAGGTGTTCAGGCATTTTTATTGGTGACTCAGAGAAGATAATATGTTTTACATTGTAATTAGTGACCACTTACATATATAGATGGATACATATGAAACATGCTTTTGTTTTATGTCTGTGACACAAACATATATTGGAATAGTACAAATATATGTATATACTTTATATTTGTAAAGGTACACCTGAAACAAAAGTTTTTACATATGAATACTTATCTTACTATGTATAATACACAGTATTTGCTATTCTCCTCTACTTTTACTTTAATAATGCTGGTTATGGTCTCTAAATGTATTTTACTTCTCTAGAACCTAAGGTTTCTAAGAAATGTATTCCAACAAAAACTGAAAAAATGTAGTCCTGTATCTGAGATACTTCTAAGTAATGTTATGTTTGGTAATACGAGCAAAGCTTTTGGATTAGAATTTGAATTTTCCAAATACTTTTAGATAAGGCATATAAAGATTCCCAGGTTTTATAAAATAAGGATACACTATTATCTCATTTTTATATACAGCTGGTTCTAACTGTCACACAGATTAATACTAGATAATTTTTCAGGTCTCCCTAGCCATAATCTTGCAGAGAAAATGTTTGCTAGGGCCAGAAGAGGAGTAGGATGGAGTTCCTCCATTGGTGTAAAATTAAGATAATTTATTAGCAATTTTTCTTTCTTTACTCATCATAGGAAAGTGATTTGTAAGCCTATAAACACAGAGCTGGAGTGGGCTCCTGACCAGACAGCTGACCAGAGCCCAGTAGTCAACGTTCAAGAATTTGACTAGCCCATTTTTAAAACCTTGACTTGAAATGACCATGATGGAAATACACCGCAAAACTTGATAAATCAATGTATCTGAGCACCAAAACCCATCTTAAGCAACTTGTTAGACATCTGTCAAGACCCACCATTAAATTTACAGAGAAGCTGAGCTGGGAAAGTTCTGGGCTCATAAAAGGGACCTGGGAATCTTCTGAAATAGTGTCGCTGGATGCTCAAGATGAGCTGGAGTTTGTAAGGCAAATTCTGCTCTGCTCCAATAGAAGTTAACAAGCATTTATCTACTTAACCTCCTTCCAGGCCAGAAAAGAAGTCCGATCAGCTCATGTGTGAAGAGCATGAAGAAGAACGCATCAACATCTACTGTCTTAACTGCGAAGTGCCCACCTGCTCCCTGTGCAAGGTGTTTGGTGCTCACAAGGACTGCCAGGTGGCTCCCCTCACTCACGTGTTCCAAAGGCAGAAGGTAATGTAGCCACTCTAGCTCTTTCTCCTCAGCCCCTTCCAAGTCCTGGTGTGGTCAGCTCCCTGCTGTGGATGGAGGGAGGAACCCAAGCCACACAAAGACCACAAGGCCTTGATGGATGTGTGTAGAGAGCCCACATAAAGGGATGCTCTACAGTTGGTGCCCACGTACCACTGTGTTAGATTACCTGCAACTAGGTGGCAGAGACCACAAAGGCCCCAGGAGTCATGATTCAGAAAGAGATATAGAAGGACAGGGTCATAGTCAGGTTGGTGTAAATAAGCAGTATTAAGAGGCAGAGCCCAGCTCAAACTGTTAAAGATTATTTGAAGTTTAAATTGTAAATATGAACATGGTGGCTTTTTTTTCTCTAGCCACAGAATACTTTTCATCATTTACCAATGAAGGATCCTCTTTGCCCTTTCATCTCCCATTTGTTAGGGGGAATTACAACAATGACATGTAGTTACACAACTGTTCTAAAACACTTTCTCCTGCTACCTTAGGTTGTCTGGGTCATGTTCTAAAAGGCATTGAGTACTGTGTATGTTCCTCACCCTAAGACCTTTCAGTCCCCTCCTGACCAAATACACCCTCTACATCAGCTCATTGCCAACCTGCCAACCTGGCTTCATACAGGAGCAGTTTAGAACTTACCTGTTTGGTGCAGATAAAGGAAGGACTAGTGAGTCAATAGTTGCAACCACTTCTGATAAGAAAATTTGAGCAGCTCCCTTTCTCATTTTCTTTCAATCAGTCATTAATTCTACTTTTTGCCAGTGTTTTACTACAAAGATAAGAGTTGAAAGCAAATGTTGGAGCAAAATTCTTAGTCAATACAAGTTACAGCCAATACTCACTAGTTGCTAAAGAAGGAAGGTCTTACAAGATATTGATACTATTTACTTTTATAATTTACTTTTAATTCATTCTCCCTTTTTCTTTGGTCCTGCCTCCACTTCCCAAGTACTAGCATAGTAGAACTAGATGGCACCTGTTTCACACTATAGTAATAACTCAGTTCAAAGTCAATTCATTCCAAATTCATTAAAAACACTGAAACATTTGAGAACTGAACATATTTTTCTCCATAAGAAACAATGGAAAACCAAATAATTGGTTCTCAGACCCCAAAATTATGCTTATAAATTCATTTTTCCAGGATGTTAACACAAAGTTGACAGCCCTAGGTTGTGGAAATTTCCTCTAAAATATCTAAACAGAGTAAATGCAATACATTGAATGTCAAAACACAATATAATAAATAAAACTTTAAAAACATTTTGTACAGGTACTTCACCTTGAGTTGGAGACTTCGTGGCCTATTGGAAACTGGAGAGAAACTGGAGGAGGAGAAAGATTTTCCTTCCTTCCATAATAACTCCAGGCAATACACTTGCAAGGGTCCTTTGTCTTGCTCTTTTTTCATCTTTTGTCACTAAAAATTTGTTGGGCAAGAGTGGTGCTTAAACTGAAATGTCACCTTTTCGTGTCCATGTGAAATGTGATACATGATGTAGGCATGGAGTGCCCAGGGTTCTGGGGCTGGCACAGAATGCGGTACTGGGATTGAACTTGGGTCCTTAAGCTGGTCAGGTGGGCACTTAGACCACCGAGCTATCTTCCCAGCTCCCCTCAGGTCTTGAGTCTCTCTTTTCTCTTCATCAGTCAGAGCTCAGTGATGGCATTGCTGTCCTTGTGGGAAGCAACGATCGAGTCCAAGGAATGATCAGTCAACTGGAGGACACTTGTAAGACAATTGAGGTAAACCAGGTGATTCCTAGAGTGCCTAAACCAGGGCTGCAATCTATGGGGGTCTGTGACTTCCTCAGTTTCATACTAGAAATTTCTACCTTGATATCTATTTTGTTCATTTACTATACAATGATCTCCTTCCTGATATGTCTCTGAAATATTCACATCCTGGCCCAGGCACATAAAAAAAGACTTTTGTAATGTTGATGAGGCAGAAATTACTAAAGTCTCCCAAGTTGTTAGTGTACGTGTTGCTCTTTCTTGGTCAACTCCTCCCACTGTGGTACTGAGGCTCTCTACCACTGAGCTCCTACATCCTCAGTGCTTTTAATTTTTTATTTTGAGGTACATCTCACTAAGATGCCAAGGTAGGACTCCAATTTATAATCCTCTTGCCTCAGCCTCCTTCAGTGGTGGGATTACAGGTATATACCACCATGGCCAGCTCTGTCAACTTCATTTGAAAGTTAGCAATAAAAAAAATCAGTTCCCAGTAGTAAAAATGAATCTTATTATTACAGCAAAATCTCTTGATGGAAACTCAAATGATATTAAGAAATGCTAGGTATAGCTCTTGGGAGGCTGAAAACAGGAGGATCATTATGAATCAGATCTGTGTAGTGAAACCCTGTACTAAATATATTAAAAAAGAAGAAATAAAGAAATGCTAGGTAGTACTTTAAAAATGTATGTACCAGTTTGGGCTGCAGGCTTCACCAGGGCCAGTCGAAAAAGAAAGATCTGGAGTTAGAGAACAGTTCAATAGGTAAGAATTCATGGAGGACAGAGTTCAGGCCCTTTCTTCTCTATTTGCACTTTGTATGGTCCGGTGCCTAGAACAATATTCATTTAAAACTTGCTGAATGAATGGATGAATGGCTGGCTGAGAAGCTCACACTTGGAACTGGCAAGTAAAGATCTAGCAAATCTTTTTCCTCAAGATCTAATACAAAAGATGTGATCAAAATACATGATGAATGTTTAAAAATTTTTTAATTGCCAGGCATGGTGGTGCATGCCTGTAATCCCAGCACTTGGGAGGCTGAGGCAGGAGGATTCTTGTGAGTTCAAGACCAGCCTGAGCTACAAAGTGAGCTTAAGGTCAGCCTGAAGTACATAGTGAGACCCTGTCTCAAAAAGACAAAAAAAAAAAAAAAATTAATTCAGTACAGTGAAAACATATTGCCATGAATCCCTCTGAAAATATTCCCCCTCACCTCAAACCCACTATCCCATTTTATTGCCACTTTCTGAAGCAGTTCCAGTTCTTTCATGAATGTCTTTGCCGAAGTGCACCCAAAATACGGTGAGTGCTGCTTCTGAGTGCCAGCCGATGGGAAGGTGGAGTCCTGAAAACATGACAGGTGTCATCGTCCACCTTACTCACCACACCTGGAGCTGTTCAACTTTTAAGTCTTCCACAGAGTCAAAATTAACTTAATTGAGGACATTGAAGCACCATGACAACATAAGGTGCATTGGTCACCTTGTCTTCACTATAGTGAAATCTTTGACATGGGCCGCTTATGAAATAGAGAGGCTTATTTTGGTGCATAGTTTTGGAGGTTCAGTCCACAACTAAGCAGCCCCTTAGTCCTGGGTATCTGACAAGGCCAGCACATTAGGGTGGGAGCATGTATCAGATCAAATGTTCAGAAGGGGGAGTGACAGAGAGACAGAGACAGAGAAGGAATGACTTGTGCCTTTGGAGGCACACCTGTGATGACGCGAGGGAATTCCTATATGGCCCCACTGCATAACGATCCCCAGCACCTCTCAGTTGTACCAGGCCTGGGAAGGAGCTAAGCCCTACATACAGAACTTTGGAAGGTGCTCATCCAAGCCATAGAATCTAAAATGGTTGAACTGCATGGCACATTTCTTTTAAAGAATTGGTTCACATGCTGATTTGAGGTATTAAACCACTCAGTTCCTGTTCTCATTGCTATGTGCAAGGTTTCTCTGATTATCTGCTTCTGTTCCCCATCTCATAGATGACCACTGTAACACATTTGATTTTGGTTTGCCTGTGTTCTCGTAAAGCATATGGTTTTATATGAATGTCTGTTGATTTTATAAATGGTATTGTCTTGTTTTTCATTCCACTTTTTCTTTGTTCCAACTAAGCATTGTGTGTCTAAGATCTGCTCATACTACCACAAGCAATTTTCTGCTCTGTAAATAATGAAATAACCGTGGTACTCTCTTTACAGAGCCATTGCAAGGAACCAAATAAGCAAAAGCAAAATACTAAGCACAATGCCTGGCATATAGTGAGTGTTTGATAAAGACTAACTATTCTTATTATTTTATCATTAGAAAGGCAGATACTATTAAAAGCCAAAGTCCATTTCCTGTATAATATATTCAAGATATTTACTGTAGTTATCTCATTTTTGATTTGCAAATTATTAATTTCAATCTTTCTTTTGAACAATCTTATTTTTGAAGAGTTCTAAGATTAACCTGGGATCATTTATAGAGAGAGCATTTTCTCTTGATAATGAGCCCAAAGAGATTCACAAATAGACAATACAAGCTTTTCTTCTCTTGTCCTTATTTACAGTAAAGACCAAATACAGTTTAATCAGTAGCCATGAATCAGCACTCCAGTGTGGGGCCACATGGAGCCTGCAATGTATAAATAGCAGCCCGTGGCTTGTGTGCAAGGTCATCTCTCTACACAGCCCTGCTCTGGTGGGGCCTTTAACAGAGATCTCTGTGAGGAGGAGCTGGCTTCTGTCTGGGATGGGGAGACTGGAGAGCACAGACAGGACAAAACCCTCCAACCCTGTTGGAGTTCTGAGAGAGGCAAACAACTCAGCTCTGTCTCCTTTCAGCCAGGAGCATGGGGAGAGACATGGTGACAGGTTTCCTTCAGAGGCCAGACAGGGATACAGTAGGAAACAGCTGTTTCTAATTATATTGAGGCTACAACAAGAAGGGACACATTGGAAATTAATGCAGCAGAACAGATTTAGGGCAGGTGTCAGGGAGAGCATCTTGGTGGGAAAGGTCAAGATCAGTGCCTCGTGCTCCCTGGTCGTGCCCTCCGTTGGATGCAACACACTTTTACAAGTGTTTTCACAGATGACTAGGGGAAAGTGAGTGCTCAGTTGCTCCTTACAAATCTTTAAGGTGGCAGGAATCTTTAAAGGTGTTGCCTCCCATTCGCATAATTATTTCACTTCTGAAATTTTAAGGAAAACAGATAAAAAAGAATAGTAATCATATATTTAAATGTACTGTATAAGATTTAGACATCCATACACAACAATATAGAATTATGTATTCATGTCTAACCTCTATACATTTATGGGAGGATAAATCAAGGACAAACACCAGAAGTTAGGACCCTCAAATAGTGGACTATTGATTTTCAATGCTTTCCTCAAATCATCCTGTAAAATACAGGATGTATTTTATAGTTGTATAAAGTGAGTCTGACATTTTAGATAACCAATAAAGGAATATTTGGATGGATATGATATGGTAAGGCTTGTGCTTTTAGAACAGTTTAGGTGGCTCTCCTAGATGTAAGGATTGCTGCAGGGTCCTGTGGAGGGCTCTAAATTTGTGAATCTTTTATCTTCTGAACAAAGCCCTGAAGATACACTGTCTC
Organism: Ctenomys sociabilis; assembly: GCA_004027165.1. Taxonomy (NCBI): domain Eukaryota; kingdom Metazoa; phylum Chordata; class Mammalia; order Rodentia; family Ctenomyidae; genus Ctenomys; species Ctenomys sociabilis. The sequence goes on along the minus strand of PVKA01004926.1, from coordinate 3,386 downwards.
AAATAGCCACAGTGTGTATCTCTAATCCCTGAGTGATCCTCCATAAAGTGAGCCTCCACAACTGTGAACTAAAACTGTGGGTAAAATCATAAGTTCTTGCCATCCAGAAGGACATAGAGCAAACTAGGTCTTTGGTGGAGAGTGGCCTGGTTCCATTTTGCATAGCATGTGCACTCTCCAGATTGAGACCTCCATGTCTCCTCTTTTGGTCTGGGTTGTTGCTTCCCTTCCTGGCTTTGTTTATAACCTACCTGGATCCTGGGAGTGGTGAGCTGCTGTCAAAGAATTCTGTGTTCTGATTGGTAAAGGACTCCTTAGGGATGGCAATGGAGTAGTCCCTTTGTGGGCAATTGTCCTTCCATAACTGCCTTGTCTTTCCTCTCAGGACACTGACATGTTCACTACAGAACTAGTATTTATTCTTTGCCAGTGTCTAATTTTGTCCCTAATCATTTAATGACTTGCAGAGTTGGCCTGGAGAGGCACCTAGCCAGAGTTCAGCCCTTGGAGCACCACTGAGTTTAGGGTAAATCTGACTGTGGACTCCTCATTATCTTTTAAAATAACATATACAGTTGACACATATCCACAGTGATAATGAGGGTAGCTATAGTCACGAAGGGAAACCCTGACTTATCTTAAAAGGCATTTTCCTTGTGAGCTATGCACTATTTCTAGGTAAAGAAGCTCTGAGTCTTCTTAGCCATTTAGGCTGAAAGAGGCCCAGCTGAAGGCAGCTGCTAGTTTCTGGACTGCAGATTGAACAGGCACTACGTGGTCTGGAGCTTCCCTTACCTTTCTGGGCCTGAAGCTGTGGGATGGACTGAAATTGAGAAGAGGACTCCTTCAGAGATGAAATTCTCCTGAGACACTCTATGCTTCTGAAAATACGAGGCTTTTATTCTGCATCCCTAGAGTGTCATCTCTTGTCATCTTCAACAATAGTACATGCCCTGTGTCACTGGAAATGCCCCAGAGCCCTTCCAGCTGCAAACAGGCAGACCTAAAAGTGATCTGTTTTGAATGAATGCCTGTCTAGAAAAAACTGGCATGGGTTGAATAATAAATATATACTGTGTCCAGTATCTCAGAATGACAATATTAGTTAATTTTCTAATGATTTTGTAAGAACAAATTATTAAATTTCCAAAATAGTTATTTTTACCCCAGTCTGTTTTTCATCTCTGAGACGTTGCCTATACAATAAGAAATATGAAGTAGAAATACATACAAGTAACTTTTGTAAGCATGCCAACCATTTTAAGGCCATGTTTTTAAGGTATGCTTTTCTTAAAGAGCAGATGTGAGTTTGCACATTAACTGCAACTTAATTATGGGAGGTGTGGTTAGGCTTCTAGTCCCTCAGCTTCTTCAGTTTTCCATTGGATGTGAGGGCACCTTCTCCACAGTGCTGTGATATTAAATTGGTGTATGAAACGCATACTGGGGGCTTGCAGGTATCACTTCATATCATCCTGAGACAGGAAAATGCGTGCACTTATGCTGATAATGCCAACAGATCAGTGCTAGAACTACTGGAGCGTGCTTTAAGTGGTGTCAGAATGAGACTATTGAGTATTGGTTAATTGAAATGGCAAGGTTGAGATGCTTTAAGAACGTAAAACTGAAAATGAATCGAATGAGTAATTAGGTCTATTCTGTGTAAAAGAGACTTTGTGGCAACTTGACATATGTGTCAGCACCCACCGGGAGACTGAACATCTCCTGGGAAGTGCTCTGGCTCCACTGAAAGGCATAATGAGAAACACTGCTCAGCTGGCCCTGCAGCCCCCGCTCACCCGTGGGCCTCACATCAGAATGAGGAGGCACCTCACCATCAGCCTTCATCTCTAGTACTCAGGGAGATTCCAAGTGATCTGCACTAGCTCTCCCCCGAGCCCTGAGGCCACAGACCTCAAGAATAAGCATTAGAAATGTCACAACTTATGACAAAATTATCCTCCTAACATGGAAGGGAAACAGGATATAGTAAAACAGAGCATGAATTTTGAGAGACCCAAGTGCCATGCCCCAGAATGGAGCTGCTGAGCACTACTCAAAGGGATTAACTGACAGAGAAGGAACCAAGCCCAGCTTGTGCCTAGAGGTCTGATATTCTGGCCTCCAGGGACATTGTCATCTATGCTCATGTGACTTCTGATGATTACAACTGGAACTTTATGCAGGAAGGGCTGAGTTTAATTTCTTTGGGAGGAACATCCCACTTCACAGTTATTTCTTCAGCGTTATTAATTCACTGTCTGCTTTTTTCCTCTTCTTGGGGGATGGGGAAGAAACCATATATGGCTTAATGCAGGGACTTTTGAAGCACTACATTTCAGATGAAGCTGAGTAGCTGAACAAGTATGTCTCCATGAATGCTGGAGGAATGTGGTGAGATATGAATGCGCTCGTGGGGCCACAGTTGCTCAGTGACAAGTGGTGGGGCTGAGTTTATCTTTAGCCCTATTTTGGTTACAAAGCTACGCTCCTTACATGGTAAGAGCAGTAGTCATGATTGCTGTAGTCTTTTTCTGTCATGATGATGGGGCATGCCCAGAATGGGGCTGACATTTATGTCTTAGTGCTATAGATGACATCCTTAAATCTATGGGAATGGAGAGAAGCCTGTTCTAATCTCAAGAACCTTGTAAATATCTCCATATTTACCCAAAGCCATAGAATCCTGGAACATTAGAGTTGGAAGTGACTTTATCCTGTCTAACCTCTCATTGTGCAGGTTCTTAAAAACCCCAAAACCATCCTAAGTTTGCATGGCATCCTTGAGGTTGTGTAGCAATGAATTGCTGGGCTCTTTTGGGCACTGAATGAAATAAATGCTTGGAATTTCCACTTCAGTACCAATATCTTTGGAACAGATCAAAATAGAAACTTTCGAGTGAGGCTGACTGTTTCTAAATGCAAGTCATATTTTATTCACCATTCAATATATTGTTCAAACTCATATTTCTCAAGTGTGCATTGTTTCACATTTTTTATTAATAATGTTGGGAAATACTGGTGAACTAAATATAAAAGGTACTTCTTCACAGGCAATTTTTAGTCTTTTAGATGCTAGAGAATAAGGCAAATAATTAACAAGGTGATTTCAGGGAATAAATGTCTAGGGGAAACAGCCCATAAAAATTTGACAATCCAACACAGTCCAGCATTCTACAACCATAGTGAGTTATTCAAAGAAGTTGTCGACCATATCCATTTACAGCTCAGCTTAATATTATGGGCTCACGATGTATACTTCATTTTTATACTTTTATACTTTTCTGCTGGATGGTTAAGACCTAGGTAGATCAAAACTTATATACCAACACATGAACTTTATATTTCCTATGTGGTCATTGAAGTCTTCTCAGGGTTTATCTTGT
>PVKA01004925.1:55234-94861 GCA_004027165.1 Ctenomys sociabilis | reverse complement strand
AGGAGGTGGAGACATGGGGCTATGGAGTCTGAGGGGAAAGAGGGAGGGCAGGATTGGTCTTAGACTAAACCAAGTTCACTGGGGTTCAGCCTTCCCTCCACAGCACCTTACAGGCACACAGCCAGACTTCTGGAATCAATCCACATCGCAAAATAGGATCTTTCCAGCTTCCCTCTATCCCTTAGGAAACATAACCCCGAAGGCCAGGGCTAAATTGGAGGAGGCTGGCTTCTGCCCCAGATCTCTCTGTCTGTGGCTCCAACTGCCTGCAGCCCAGCTCCTCGCTTGAGTAACTGTGGAAACGGTTGTGAGCGAGACCCCTAACACCTGTGTAGTTGTTTGCAGATTTCCAGTTCAGAGAATAAAAACACACAACTGAGGCCAAGCATCACTGAGTCCTTAGAACCTTCTCTAGAGCCCTCTCGGGCACATGCGAGAGACATCTATTACATCTAGCAAACCGTCAATTCCAGTGCAAAAGAACACACCCACCGTGCTGCCTTTGTGTGAGGAGAAGAAGGCATGAAGTTTGAATGGGTACTTTTAATACTCATCCTCTCTGACAGCTGCTCGAGACTCAATTACTCTAGAAAAGGCAGCCTATGATGGATAGGACAAAAGAGAATTAGTTTTCACTGCTTACCCTGGTGTACCCTCTCCAGGTGTGTGTAGGAATTACCCTTTTAAAAACAGATGAGTTTTCTCAGGAGCAAACAACATACTGGAAGTAACACATAAAATGTTAATCACAGTTATAAATGATTTTTTAAGACTTGTGATAGGTTTTTCAGGCAATGACACAGCAGAGAAACCAAGGCAGAGGGGGAAAAGGGAAAGGGGCTTTATTATCTTTGAGGACAAGACAGAATCTGGGGAAGATAAGGAATTTTCTAGACTGGAACAAAGGGAGGCTGAGGATTTTATTTTGCCAGGGGTGGAGTTTAAGGGGAATGTTTAGAAATACATGAGCTGATTGGGATCTTCCCTGAGGCAGGGGGAAAAAGTGAAAGGAAATTACACTCTGGGCTGAGCTGGAGAAGAAGCAGGGAGGAGGTTCCTGGGAAGATAAACTGTTGTTTTAAGGACATCTGACCACCATAATAATTCAGCAATTCATGCTAGGGCCAGAACCTGGATATTGTAAAAGCAGGGGAAATAGACAAAACAATTATTTCCTTACAATCTTTAAAGTATACAATGAGAAAATTAAATATAAAACTAAAACAAAATACAGCTGTTATGTGCCAGATCTCTTATCCTACTAAGTTATTCTGTCATCTATCTCATCACAATGAAGTAGAGATTGATGATCATTCCTCTTTTACAGATGAAGATACTAGGCTCTAAGGAATAATTTCCCCCAAAAGTTTATAGCTAAGGAGAGGTGGAGCTCAAATTTGAACTAGTCTCTGCTGACCCTAAAAATATGTGTTTTCCATGTTATTTTGTTTGTTTGGGGTTTTCTGTTTGTCTGTTTGTTTTGGTGGTACCAGGGATCAAACTCAGGACCTTGCGCTTGCCAGGCAAGCACTTATCCACTGAGCTGTCTCCTTAGCCCCATCTACATTATTTTGAACTGCTTCAAGTCAAATAGTGTCTGGCAATGGGCAGCAGACCCTACCCTCGTGAGCTCAATATCTAATCTGCCCAGGTGCTAGAAGACCCAGCCCCTACCTAAACGAACAAAGAAGGAAGCCACAGAGAGAATCGGATTCAGAACCAAACCCTTATTTGTCAGAAACTTTGATCCAAGTTTGTCTCTCTCCACTGAGAAGCTGTGGGTGCGTCCATTCACCCATGTATCCATGCACCAATGCATAGGGTGTGCCCATTGTTTGGACACTGTCCCCTGGTGCTGGAGCCCAGCGGTGGACAGGAGGAGACAGCACCTGGGACACTGAAGCTGACCGAGCAGCGGGGAGGCAGACGTGAGCCACATCATCACACTAAGAGTGTAAGATTACATCACCGAGATCAATGCTATGTACCAAAGGCCAGAGACTGCAGCTGAGTCCAAAGTCAGTCACACTCCTACCTCTTAAGCCACCTACAGTTGGCTCAGTCAGCACCACAGCCTCTGTCACAGAACCCCACCCACACACAGACCTGCCTCCTCCCCTCCCCCAAGCACTCCCTATTGTGTCTTCTACACTAGTGCCCTGGCCTAGGCCGGCACAGCCCTTCTTTCTCATTGCTGTTAGCTCCTCAGCCCCTCACCCACCGGGTGATAGCAAAGCCCATCTGCTTAAGGAATGACTGGGCACAGCTCATCCTATTTCCACTACAAAGTCCTCTTAAAATCTACCCAAGACATAAGAGGTGGATGCCATGCCCGCCGGTCTATCCATGCGGGGCTGTTTTCTTTACCTAGTTATTAAAAGAGTCTGTGAGCCCCAGCAAGTGTGGCCCAACCCAAACCTGTGGCATTTTTCTGAGAATTGAGCTTGCAGGAGACACCAAGTTACTTCCTGGTATCCATTCCCCTGAGGGCACCGCAACCTGAGAGAGAGACAGAGTCACATTAAAAAAACTAGAGATAAACAGAGCTGAGTCCCAGTCAGACTGGGCTTAGACATTTCCCCATCTCCAGACTTTGAAATTCTGGGTCAGTAATTGTGTAAGAAGAAAGGGGGGAAGCCGGGCATGGTGGCACATGCCTGTAATCCCAGCACTCGGGAGGCTGAGGCAGGAGGATTGTTGTGAGTTCGAGACCAGCCTGAACTACAAAGTGAGCTTAAGGCCAGCCTGAACTGCATAGTGAGACCCTGTCTCAAAAAGACAAAAAAAAAAGAAGAAAGGGGGGAACTGGAAGTAGAGAAATGGAAAAGTAGAAATAGCCTTTTTTATCCAAGAGGGGTTCTTCCTCAAAGCTGCCTACTTCCTCCATGGTAGCTCTCCAAGTCCCCAACCAGAGGTCAATTCCTCCCCAACTACCGTCCACTGGGCAACTGGCTTGCTCCTGTCATGAAGGAGCTGTGACATTTCCGCCTTGCACTGTGGTCAGCGGAGATGAGTATCTCAAGGGTAGGTCCTAGGTCATACTTGCGTTTTTATTCCAAGAGACACTGGACACAAAGCCTGACACAAGAGAAAGAACTAACGGAGCAACAGAGGAAGGACATGCTTATCAGGCACCTAGTATGGACTGTGATCTGGACTAGCCCCTTTTCCGTCCAATTATTTCATTTAACAAATACATTTTATTTTTAACTAATAAAGAGGAAAATGTTAGCAATCACACAGAGAAAGAAATAAAGAATTCAGGATTAAGGATGCTGCCGAGGGGCAGAAAGGACTCTCAAATCCCACTTTGCACACTCTCCTCTCCCAGCCTCCCGCGGCCTTTGTAACTCAAAGCCGAAGGGTCTGTAGAGGCCTGGGGAGCTCACAGGTGGGCTCCATGTCACCTACATCCCTCAACTGTGTGTCAGTACTTTTGAGAATGAAAAGTATGGGGCAGGATCCCATAAGAGGACCAAATGATTAGAAGCTACTAAGGTACAGGGTAATTGTGGGAACAAGAAATTGAGGTGTTTTTAAATCCTTTTTCCTTCTCCACATGTAAGATTATTCAATACTTTCTGCCTCACCTTGTCCCAGCAAAACACGAACCTGCTTGTTAGTGCTGGCAGATGACAGATAACAACCGCAGAGAGCCAACTTCCTGTTGGGGGCCATGTGAGGAAAAGCACCTGACTCTCACAGACAGTCTGGAAATACAATCAGAGAAACCTCGGAGCCAGGGCTACATGAGAAGTGTCTGCCTTCAGAGGCCAATGGCATTTTTTTTTTTTTAATGCATTTGGTTGTTACAGGGTCTCACTATGCAACTCAGACTCACAGTGATCCTACTGTCTCAGCCTCCCCAGTGTTGGGATTACAGGTGTGCGCACCACACTTGGGCTCTGTGGCCAGCTCAGTTCACCCTAGGGGCAGGGCTAGTGTGGCATGTGGTGCTGGGGATCCAACCATGGTCCCTGAGCTTGCCTAAGCAGGCGCTTTAGTCTGCTAAGCTATCTCACTGGCCCAGCATTCCTTCTTTTGTAAAGTATTCAGATAATTTGTTTACTTTTTTGAGGGGAGGAACTGGGGATTGAACTCAGGCCTTTGCGCTTGCCAGGCAAGCACTTTTATTCTACTGAGCCATCTCCCCAGCCCCATACTTTTCAATTTGGTTATTAAGCTTTGTTTTTTTTTAGTTCCTTATATATTTTTAAAACTTATTTATTTTTTATTGGACAGTTCCAATAATTAATACATTGTACATTGTTATCTTTTTGTGGTTATCCATAGTACAAGGTTCTTTATATATTTTTGACATTAACCTTCTGTGAAATGAATAGCTGCAAGTATTTTCTTGCAATTATTTCTACTATCCTGTTTCTCTGCTCTGGATTTGTTGTTGTTGATTTGTTTTGTTTTGGCACCTGGGATTGAACTAGGGACCTTGTGCTTGACAGGCAGGTGTTTATGCCACTGAACTACATCCTCAGCCCTCTCCTCACTCTGTTGACTGTTTCCTTTGCTATGCGGAAGATTCATAGTTTGGTACAATTTAATTTTTCTAGTTTTGCTTTTCTTGAAAAAAAATCCTAAAAGCAGATCCACTATCCCACTTCCGGGCGCACATCCAAAGGAAATGCAAGCAGCATGCCAGTGAGCATGTTTGTCACAGTACTATCACAGCAGCCAGGACACAGAATCAGACCTAAGTGTCCACTGATGGACAAAAGGATAAAGACATGTGTCACAGATGCACAGTGGAGTATTATAGTGGAGTATTCTTCAATCACACGGAAGAATGAAGTTCCATCATTTGCAGCAAAGTTAATAGAGGTAGAAGACATGTTCAATGAAATAACACAGACACAGAAGCACAAGCATAGCGTGTTCTCTTTCACATGTGGAGACCTGAGAGTAGAATGCAGTAGAGAATGGGAAGTCAGGGCCTTGGGAAAGGGAAGTTGGCTTCAATCAGCACACTGCCTGCCTGCGTGGAAAGTGCAGCAGAGCCTGCCGACGTGCACAGTCAATACATGCCACTAAACACAGAGGACACCACCCGCTCCTCACCGCTCTTGCTCCTCCTCTCCTCCCCATCACGGTCTCCAAAATCGGGTCCTGGGGGACTTCAGTGTGTGACTTCATGTGTCCCTGGATGTTCCTACAAATCTACCCTAGAAGTCCTACCTTAGTCCAAGTCAGCAATTCTATCAACCATCATGGGGTAAGTGGCCTCAGAATTATGGCCAAGGGTTTGTAAAAACACTGCCATGCCGGCCCCACCGCCTGGGCATGCTGAGAGAGTGACTGACACTGGCGTGGTGGTGCACGACTATAATCCCAGCACTTGGGAAGCTGTAAAGCAGGAGGATCACTAAAAGTGCAATCTACGCAGTGAGACCCCGTACACCCTGTACACCCTGTCCTAAGTATAAAAAAAAAAAAAAAAAAAAAAAAGACAGAAGGAAAGAAAGAGAGAGAGAGAGAGAAGGATGCTGTAAAGCCTTCAGCTCCATGTGTGAAGGGTAAGCTAATGTGACTAATAAAAGTCAAATTTATTTCAAGGTACTTTTTCTCATTCATTATAATTTTTGCCACTACATTTCCCCCCCCTCCAAACAATAGATATTAAATGTAAAGCTCTTGGCCTATGAAGTCTGTATTGGTATTTAAAGTAGGGGTCTTCCTAATTTAAAATTGTAAGTTACCATTGACCTTAATCTTCCAACCTTGCCTCTTCCATCACTATGGAAAGATGCAGGTAGCATAAATATGATCTATAATTATGAATCTTGATCTTTATTTCTCTTGATGGCTTCTCACAAACTGCCTCACTCTTGGAAGTTTGTAATTTGTAGTACTTAGGAAGCAGTCAGAATCTCATAGCTACATGAATTTTTATTACAACTAAAATTCTACAAACTATCCCCTGTTTTCCCCAACCTGCAGGTATAAGTTTGCTCAAGGAAGGGCAATAAGGCACAAAAAGAGGAGATGGTTCTTGGCTTTTGTAATTCTGCACAAATGTTCCAAACTTACACTAGAAAAATAGCACTGTATAAACCCCACTTCTGAAAATATTTATGTGGCTCTCTTTTTGAATTGATTGAGCCTTCCTAAACTGAGATATAATAAAATTGAATGATTTCTGTCCCTGATAGAAGCAGAAGATAAGAACAGAGATTAAGTTCAATGATAGGCTAAATCACACTTTGCACTTAAGTTTCTAGGCCAAGATTTAAATCCCCTATACTAGTTATAGCTCAAAAAGAATAATATGAAAGGCAAAAACAGGAAAACTGGGATCCAAGGTGGTGGATGCTCCCATAGTAGTTTCTCTCGGGAGGTGCAGCCCAGGGAAGAGACAGGGAGAGTTTGGAGATGACAGGAGAGGTCTAAATCATAGTCTGTGTGCTACGTGTTAGAAATCATCAAGGGTATCATGTGTGCACTTAACCAAATTTAAGATATATCAAAAAACTTCTTAATAAGAAGTTGAGGTTGGGGAAATAGGTTGGTGGTCTCAGCACCTGCCTGGCAAGCACGAGGACCCGGGTTTGATCCTCAGCATTGCATGCTGTGCTGACCCTGGGACCCAGTGTACACCATGAAGGCCCCCAAAACCAGGCATGGTGGCACATGCCTGAAATCCCAGCACTGGAGAGGATGAGATACGAGTCTGAGTCATGTAGCAAGACCCTATACCAAACAAATAAATAAATATTAAAAAAAAAAAAAAAAAAGCAGTTGAAGTCAAACCCTGAGCAACATGAAATACAAGTGATGCTATGTGGGTAGCAGAGACTCATGGTGGCCCCGGGTGTCCAGAGTTCCCCAGAAGGTGCTGGGCCAGAGGGACGGCATCTCTGCTCAGTCATGCCCTCAGTTGTTTCGTAGCCTTTTGGCTAAGATCAAGTGTAGTATCTGTTCTTATCAGTCCTGCACTCTGACGCCCTCCTATGGGGGCCCTGCTGGCTTCTAGAACTTTCCACTGGGTAGCTCTCCATGACACCTTCCCAGAAGGTTTCCTCCCAGGGAAGATCAGGGGCTGCTTCAGGACCTGCTCAGAGGGAGACACACAAGCTGTGCACGGGCAGCCAGGAGTCAGACCCAGGTGTCTTTCAGAATTTCCTTAAAGCACTGAATACCTTTATCTTGAGTTAAAAATACCTTCATCCCTGTAAATGCTGCAGTAGAGGCAAATAGTTGCCACACAGAGACTGTTTCTGAAAAGGTCAACGGCTGGTGCCAAGTGCACTCTGAAAACAGCAGGTTAACCCTGGTTTCTTAATTCACAGTAATCATACAAACACATCAGTTGACAGAAGGAATTTGGGGAGGGGATGCACCAGACCAACACAGGGTGACCTTATCTAAATATCAGCAAAGAAATAGTTGAGCTAATTTTTTGAGAGTTTCTAGGTACCTTTTTCTTCCTTTTAATTAAGTTTTTTGGCACATTTTAGATATACATAATGCTCATATCCATCGTTGGGAATTTGTGCCTGTGCATGATATATTTTGATTCCCCCGCCCTTTTTTTTTTTTTTTTTGCCTAATTCCCTCTCCTGCCTCACAGCCCTCTTCCCCTCCTTATTTTATAAAACTTTATTTCTACTTTATCATTTTTAAATTATTTTTTTTCTTTTGCCTTCTTTCCTTTCCTTTTCCCCTCTCCTTCTCTAATTCTTTTTTCCTTTTAAAATTTCTTTCCATTTCACAATCTCTATTCTATATTTTGGACCTGATTTACTTTTTCAGTTTCTCACACCAGGGAGTCAGTGCAATATTTACACATGTGTCTGATTTACTTCACTTAGGAGTATGGTCTCAAGTTGCATCCATTTACCTAGAAATGTCTAAGATTTGGCCTTCTTTATGGCAGAGTAGTACTCCAGTGTATCAAAAAAATTGGCTTTTTTCTTCCAAGAGTTAGCTATTAAAAACATAGTGTGTATGTATTTCTATTGTATGATGTTTTTAATTATTCTGGGAAGATACCTAGAAGGCCTATAACTGGCTCAACTGGCACCTCTAATTCTAGTTTTTTGAGGAATCTCCACATTGATTTCTACAGTGGTTGTCCCAGTCTATATTCCCACCAACAGTGAAGGTTTCCCCACAGCCCCTCCAGCATTTGTTATTGGTTGATTTCTTGATGACAGCCATTCTTCCTGGAATGAGATAGGATCTCAGTGTTGCATCTCTCAAATAATCAGTGATGTTGAACATTTTTTCATTTATTTATTTGCCTGGAGTGACCAGCTATTCTGGTGTTAAATTGACACTATCTTTGGGTCCCAGTCAGTGACAACAAACATTAGTCTGTACATTATAGTCACAGAACCTATTTCTTACCAGCTGTCCTACACTTAGTAGGTACTTAAAAATGAAGCAGTTGTTGATATCAGCTCGTGGAATACTTTCTTTTCTACTCACCTAAAAGCGACACCACCAACTTTTTTCTTTTTGAGTCTTGAGCAGTTTCTGAGGAGGCCATGGTACTAGTAAACTCATTCATGCATCTTTCCATATGTTTACATGTTCAACCAATATGTACGGCATGCTACTATGTGCCAGTATTGGTGAGGCCATCAGGGTGACATGGTAAGAGAGACTCTATTTTCTTTTTAATTCTATTTTAGAAGTCACTTAAGCTTTGGGTAAATTCACTCCCCATCCCCTTTCCTCTTGGTTAACCATTGAGCCCTCAAAGGAGAACAAATTGCTAACTTAAGGATCAAACAGTTAAAATGAATTGTAGGTAAGCTAAACTAACAATCCTCTGGGAAATGTAACCTTGTGACATTGATGTAAAATTACAAAATGAGGTAATGTGGCTAACATGAACACTTGTAAATATACAAAAACCCACTGCAAAGTTCTCTGGGGCTGAGGAGATGGATCAGCAGTCTAAGCACCTGCCTGGCAAGCACAAGGACCCAAGTTTGATCCCTGGACTATATGCAGTGCTGGCTCCAGAACCCCAGGCGTGTTGCGTCAGCCCTAAACCTGGGTGTGGTGGCCCCTTCCTATAATTCCAGAACTGGGGAAGTTGAGATAGGGGGATCAGTATGAGTGCAAGCTGCATAGTGAGACCCTGTATCAAATAATAATAATGAGCATAATATCATGTATGCACCTTGTACGATACCAAAACAGTATGAAAACAGTTTGCAATGTATTAATTTATTGAATCTGTCTTGTTAAGTTGTCATAAAACTGTCTGATTGATATTTGTACTTCAATAAAATTAAAAATAAATAAGTAAATAAAATAAGAATACACACACACACACACACACAGTTGTTTCTGTGCTTAAAATAATTTGTGATACTATCCCCACTAATAAATTTAATTATGGCATAATTGCATCCATATTTTCACCTTTCCTAAACTTAAGATCTCTTAAATATTAAAATAAAAATAAATAACTTCTGATTCAAAAAAAAAACAAATAATAATAATAAATTTAAAGTTCTTTGGTCATTAACATTCCCTAATCTTGCATTAGGTTGTCATCCTGGTGGCAATAAAAACTTCATTTGTTCCCGTTCTTGGTCTCTCATGCATGTTTACTTTCCTGAATTTTGCTACAGCAAGGTTGGCCTCCAGCTACAAGGCTGTCTCATCCACATAGATCCCATGAGCATTCAGCATAAGCAAAAGAAATAATAGGAAAATAAGCAACATTGGGATCAGATTCCCACTACAAGAAACGTTCTACCATTGCTCCAAGGACCTCCAAGGGCACCATGGAGGAGCCACATGGGCTCTGCTCAGGCCAGGAGAGATAACTAGCTCTCTGACCCAGAACTCCCCTTTTTTTCTGCCTCACAACCAGAGGGAATAGTTTGGGGCATTGTTTGGGTTTGGTTTTTCCTTCTAAGATGCTGACTCTGACCAGCTGCTCTGGATTTTAGGAATCTTTCTGTTCCATGACTTGCAGGGTGAATATGGTCTCCTTGACCTCACATCTTGTTATTGTCCTACAAATAATCTCTTCACTCCCCTGATTCTTTCATCAATCTTTTTCATCATAAAATTTTTGAGAGAATAGAAATGAAAACAACAGGCACACAGTGAAGTTCCCCAAGTTCAAAAATCTTTCAGCTTTTTATAATCATTGTTCCAGGTCTACAGTTACTAACTGGTTTGCTTACCTAGAACTTAACTGAGGTTCAGTTAAGGCGAGAGATGGCCCTTTGCTTCTACAGAGGCTTTATAGGGTGACAGTCACCTCAAAGACTCTGTACGAGGACAGTTCCCTTAAGCCTTTCCTTTGAGATGTTTCCCTTCCTTTTACCCTTCCAAAAACTACCAGAAAATGTGTGTCTCCCCATAATTGGCCAGTACATTATAGCCAGGTTATTCCAAATTCCTCAAAGAGACAGATGAGTCAATACCTGGTACCTCAAGGTTTCCTCCATAGTTTTCTCCTTAGAGAAACTCTTCCATACCATGCCATAGACAATTGGTTCAGTGAGCCCCTGACCCTAGAGCTTTAAGTCTAGAAAGTGGCCAGCCCCTCAGGAAGTTGCCTAGCTCAAGAAGTGATGATTAGGAATGGCTGATCAATTAATCATTCCTTTCTGGAACTAAAAGATGCCTACAAATTCAATTATAAATGAAAAAGATAAAATCACAATGGATACTGCTGAAATCTAGATTACTAACCACTTCAAAAACTTGAGTGCCAATAATTGGAGAATTCAAAAGAAATAGAAAGGTTATTAACTATATCTATGTTACCAAACTGAACCAAAACAGTATAAAAACCCTGAACAATCCAATAATAGGCAGTGAAATTAAGGTAGTAATTAAAATGTCTACCAACTAAAAATACCATAGGACCTGATAGATTCATCATTGAATTCTACAAGAATTTCAGAGAAGCTCCAATGATAATACTCCTCAAACTCCTTAAAGAGATTAGAAAGAAAGGAGTACTGCTAATCTCACTAATGGACACTACCATCACCTTGATTCCAAAATCAAAGAAGGAAGCCAGGCGTGGTGGCTCAGGCCTGTAATCCCAGCACTCGGGAGGCTGAGGCAGGAGGATTGTTGTGAGTTTGAGACCAGCCTGAGCTACCAAGTGAGCTTAAGGCCAGCCTGAACTGCATAATGAGACCCTGTCTCAAAAAGACAAAAAAAAAAAAAAAAAAAAAAAAAGTCAAAAAAGGACTCAACTAAAAAAGAAAACTACAGACCAGTGTCTTTAGTGAACATAGATGCAAACATTCTCAGTGTATCTCCAATGAGATATTGGCAAAGAGAATGTAACAAATCATCAAAAAGATCATATATCATGAACCAAGTAGGCATCATCCCAGGAATTCAAGGATGGTTTAACTTATGCACATCAACAAATGCAATACTCAAAAAAAAAAGAATGCAATACTCAATATACTTGAAACAAGGACATAAAACACATAATAATCTCAATAGACAGAAAAAGCCACACAAGATCCAACATCCACACATGATAAAAACTGTTAAAAAAATAGGTATAGAAGGACCTTATCTTAATCTGATAAAAGCCATTTATGACACACCACTGCCAACATCATATTAAATAGGAAAAAGTTGAAAACATTCTTTCTAAAAATCAGGAACAAGACAACGATGCTTCCATTGCCAATCTTATTCAAATACTACTGAAACTTTAGCCACAGCAATCAGGTAAGAGAAAGAAATAAAAGAGGAAAGGAAGAAGTCAAACTATGATTATTCATAGATGAAATGATTCTTTACATACACAAAAAATTCTATCAAAATGCTCTAAGAATTAATAAACTAATACAGCAATGTGTCAGGATACAAAATCCACACCCAAAAAGCAGTAGTGTTCTTGTACGCCAATAGTGAATCTGCTAAGAAAGAAAATAGAAAAATAATACCGTTAGCAATGTCTCCAAGAAAAATAAAATGCTAACAAATTAACATAACCTAAATAAAATGCTAATTAATTAACCTTTTTACTCTGAAAAAAAAAAAAAAGATCAAAGGGAGTACTGGAAAGTGGAATGATAACCCATGCTCCTGATAGCAATATACTTGTTTCAAGTATATTGAGTATTGCATTTTTTTGAGCATTGCATTTGTTGATGTGTGTAAAAGTTAAACAAACCATCCTTGAATTCCTGGGATGATGCCTACTTGGTCACGATATATGATCTTTTTGATGATTTGTTACAATCTCTTTGCCAATATCTCAATATCTCTAGAGGTAAAAACCCTCTAGAGCAGTGATGATGAATCTTTTAGAACTTTCAAGTATACAAACAGCCCCCTACAGCACATGTGCCATAGGTTCGCCTCCATAGCTCTGGAGAAAAATTATAATACTCTGAAAGAGCAGATCAAAGAGAGCACTAGAAAGTGGAACGATAACTCATGTTCCTGGATAAGCAGAACCACTGCAGTCACAATAGCCATACTTTCAAAACTAGTATACAAAGACAATGTAATCCAAATCCACATACCAATAGCATTCCTCACAGAACTAGAGAAAATAACTTAAAGTCCAGAAGAGACGCAGAATAGCAAAAGCAATCGTGGGCAACAAGCGCGAAGCAGGAGGCCTCATAATCCTGGAGTTCAAGTGATATCACAAAGCTGTACTGATAGAAACAGTGTACAGTGACAATGGCCAAGTGTCATTCCCTTCCGTTTTGTATTCCTAAGCTAGGGATATGGGTGTGTTTTACCCATTTGAAAGAGTAAGTTTTTAAAGGCACAAAGTAGTTTCAGCAACTTACAAGCTTCTCTCCTTGATGGTACCTCCAAGTATAAAGAAGTCCCATTTTTCTATGCCTGAGACGTCACAGCAAGTGGTTCAGTGGTCACAGAGAAGGCAGGACAAGCAGGCCTCCAGGAGCCCAGAGCATAGTGCTCTTGTTTTCATATTAATACTTATGGGAAAAGTGAAGCAAAATAGCTTCAGAGAGAAGCTTCTTTTTTTTGCCAAGCAACAAAGAGATTTGGAAAATTTTGAGATGTGAGATTATCAGAAAAGAGAAATCAGTCATAAACAGAGCTTGCCCTACCTCTGCCTGGTCTGTCTGTCTATCTGTCCATCTGTCTCCCACCTCTGTTACTAAAATCAAGCTCTGTGGAACCACATCACGTGGAAGGGATGAAGGGAGAAGGAGGAAATACTTTACATCAAGGTAATTCCAGATCTAATTAAAGATGACTTAAATATCAAAGTTGCAAATAAAATTAGATTAAATGATACTATAAACAAATAACTATACAAATAAGCAATGGGAAGCCTTTCTTAAAATGTACACCAAAAGCAAAAAGGCATCAAAAGCATGATCAATACATCAGAGGAATGATTAAGAGATTACTTATTTTGTATATGTCAAAAAGCTAAAATTAAAATTTGTGAGTCAAATGACCAGTAAAAGATATTTATAGGTACATTACAAAAGATTACAGTCTTTAATCACCTAAAACTGAAAGGAAAATGAGAAACAGAAATGTAAGTGCCATTCTAAATAAAACCAGGAGGCAGAGAAACCCCAAACCACAGAGCCCCAAGACTTGCAAGTGCAAGGGGAAAGCTTAGGCCAAGAGCTAGGAGGAACAGTTCTGTCCCTCAGAACCCAAGAGCTACAGTGAAGCCTCGAGGAGCAAGGAAGGCGGGGACTGGCGGGATTGCTAACAGGGAGCTGATTTAAAAACCTGTCCAGGCTCTTGTCCTCCTCCAGCTCTGCCCATGATTCCTGTTCCAGTCCCATTGGAAAAGCAGATTTACTGTCTGTAGAAACCATGTCCAAGAGGTTCTAGACCCAGGGACATCAAAAACTAAGGGAGTCAGATTCAGACATCATACTGAAAATGGGGGTTCAAAGAACGTTTGTACCCGCACACCCGCTCATTAGGACATGCTGTGAGCTTATGATCTCTGTGCAAGAGACTGAAGAGTCTTACCTGGAGAAACTGAATGATCCCATAAAAAGAAAACCAGCAGGCTGCCTGATGACCCTGGAGAAACACTCCAATGTCAGCAGCCTCTTGCCCTGGTCCAAATTAACGAATTAAGGCCTCCAGCTTCAACAGGCAGGACAGACAAGAGCCACATCATCAAAAGTGTATTTGGAAAAAAATTCTTTAGTGGGTTGCATGGTTGTGGTGTGCAAGATTAGTGCTTGTGTAACCCCCAGTACCTGTAAATATTGCCTTGTATGGCAAGAGAGTTAAGATTTCTGTATAAGTACAACTTGATTAAGGTAAGGCACGTTAGAGGAAGACCTTACCCAGAATTATCTGCGTGGGCCCCAAATGCCCCACATGTACCTTTATAAAACATAGACACACCAAGGAGAAGATACATGGACAGGGAAAAGGCAACTTGATCCCCATCATAGAGATTGAGGTTGTGTGGCCCTAGCTGAAGGAATGCCAATATCTGCCAGAAACAGGAAGGGGCAAAGAGATTCTTGCTTAGAGACCCCAAGAGGTGTGCATCCCTACTGACTCCTTCCTTTTGAACTTCTGGCCTGGAGAACTTCAGGAGAACAAATTTCTTTTGTTTTGGTGGTAACTCACTGCAGCATCCCTAGAAAGCAGATGCAATCTAAGACGAAACCAGCAGAGTAAAGGAGCCCCAAGGAAAGAGAGATGATAGATGGACACTTCACTATACTCGAATAGCCGCAGAGCTGTAAGCAACAAGAGTAGGAATCGATTAGCTGAATAACAAGGACTCTTGGAAGTGGAGAGCACGGTGGCAGAGATGAAAGCTCTACATAAGAGTTCAAAAGTTTAGCTCAGGAAATTGCCCAGAAAGAAGAACAAAAAGGTTAAAGATGATTAGTAGGCCTGAGAAGGTAAATAAATCAATCAATCAATCAATCAATCAATCAATCAATCAATCTAGAAGGTCCAGCACGTCACTGCAGATGAAAGATAGGAAGGGATTACAGGCATGTGCCACCACACCTAGTCTCAATTGCCAGCTCAGTGTGCCCCAAGGACAAGGCCAGCACAGCAGGATCAAACCCCTGGCTCCTACACCTGCTTGCAGGTGCTTTAATCCACTGAGCTATTTGGCCAGTTCTTGTTTTTTTGAAAGATAGGAAGGATGTGTATCGAAGGGATAATACACAAGAAAACTTCCCAGAAGACATGTGTCTTTGAATTAGAAGAAACTACCAGATTCAGTGAATGTGATGAATGAAAAGAACCTGGAGCTGCAGCAGAAATAAACCCCTGGCATGAACATATAAAATGGGTGAAAGGAACAGATGAAACATCATGAATCAAGGGCCCCATTTTATAAAATACACCATAGGGGGCAATGCCTTCAAAATGCCAAAAGAAAATTATCTCCAGCCTATAAGATTTTGCAGCAATAGTTGACTTTTTAAGCTTGTATTCTTTTTCGTAGTTCTGCAATGTGAAATTAACACAAAGGTGGTGGCCTAAAATCAGAACTTGATTTGTTCACAGTTCTGAAAACTAGAGTTCCATAATCAGGACGCTGGCAGGGATGGCTCACCCTGGAGGCTCCCCCAGAGAACCTGCTCCCCACCTCCCTCCTAGCCCTGTGGTGGCTGCCACACCTGCCCACGTCCTCCTGCCTGCATCTTCACACAGCATGTTTTCTCCATGTCCTTGCATTAGCTCTCCCTCTCCTTTCTCTTAGAAGGACTCGAGTTATTAGAGCTAGGACCTAAATCCACCACGGTCTCATCTCAGCATACTTAACTTAGCTACATCTGCAAAGATCCTATTTCCAGGTAAGATTGCACTTGTAGGTACCAGGGGTTGGGACATACCTGCTAGAGAACACACTCCCACCTACTGCCAAGCTGGCTATATGAGCTATTTTGAAAATGTACGATCATTTCTTCAGTTTTTCATCTGTTTCTGAAATGAGGTCCAGAAAGAGATTTCCACACACTTTCACCAGCAATGGAACAACTGCCAGTTTTCCTGCACATCTGCAAAACTGGAACATGACACTGTGTATACTCTCGGTGAGAAGGGCACGTGAATGTCATTTTTTTTAGGTACAAGTGAATTTGATGTTTAAAAATACAGTTGCTGACCATTCAGTCCTTCTCTCTCTTTTTTTTAGTCCTCTTTTATAAATTGCCTGTCTACATTCTTAGTCTATTTCTTCTAAGATATTCATCTCACCTACATGAAATAAAAGGATGGATCTGACAGCATTTTTTGAATAGTCAAGTGGTTGAAAACAACCAAAATTTTCAGCTATAGAGATTGACTCGCTAAATTAGTATATTCTTGAATTTCATTCAGCTAAGTTGTGTTACTTTTTTTTTTTTTTTTTTTTTTTTTTTGGCAGAACCGGGGATTGAACTCAGGTCCTTGCACTAAATGGTTACAATAGAGCTAAGGTACCTGTACACCGTGTTAAAGTGGTGTGACCAAGAGAACATGGCACTGTTCTCTTAAAATATGTATGTAACAGTTAGTGATATTATAAATATGCAAATGGACTGTATCACATACCAACTACCATTCTACTCATTTTACAAATATTGCAACAAGATTTATGTACAAGGCCATATAATGACCCTTGCTTTTCCCAAAAGGAATTGAGCTAAAAGAAAATACGAAACGTGCCTTCCAGCTGCTGAATGGTGGGTCTGAGATTTAAGTCCTGGCACTCCAGCTTCAGAACCATACTGTTAGGTCACCCTGCTAGCTGTCTTGCTCTGCATCACTGCATTTTCCTTTATATATTTTCCAAGGAAGCTGCCACGTTGCCTCCGAGCAGGAGGGGCGGTTGGTAGTCTTTACATTCTTTTTGTTTGTACGTGTTTCTGATTTTTTTGTAATGAATTCATAATGCTAGTTTTATTAAAAATACTAAAAACTCATTTTCAAAAACAACATAGACCTCCTTAAGCTATTTTATAAGGCCTGTTTTCAGCTAGCAAGATAAACAAAAGGCCGATTTTATCACTCAAGAAACACGGTAAGTACTCAATTAAAATCTGCCTTCAGCAGGCAGCTTCTTGTGTCAGATACGCTAATTAAAGCAATGCATACTGTGGAGATTATTGTTGCAGAAGATTAGCGTGAAGAATGCTGGGGCAGCTGGGACTTGACTGTAATGGAGATGGGAGGGATTCTGCTCTAGGCTGTTTGAGGGGAAGCAATGGAGAGTGGGAGAAGTTTTTAAGGAAACTTTTGGCTTTAGAAGGTCTTTTAGGAAAAGCTCAGGACAAAAGGGAAAGCTAAAGTAGGTCAGGCCACTGTGACACAGGAGAGCTTTTCTGATATGCAGACCTCCCTTCCTCAGCAGTAAGGCTGAAGTTTGAGCGAGCCACCCTGCTCGGGGTAACTGAGCTCGATCCCTGCAAATGACCTGTCCCTGCCCCTAGACTCACTCGCCTAAGTCTCAATGTCCAGGTCACGAGGCAGTCACTGCCTGAGCCCAGGGGAACCAAGTTCCACAGCACAACCTCAGACCTGGGCAAATGTGCTAGGGAAGGGAACCATATAACTGTGGAGGCAACCGACAGCATCTATGAGTCTAATTATTTTTTGGAGCCACTATAATCTTTATAACCAGACTGAAGCAAACGTTATTGAACAGAAACAAGAAATGTTAGCTCAAAATAGAATTTCTGCAGGTCTGCTGTTTCATCTTCTCTCAGTCACCACAGAGTGCAGCCTTGGTTTCTTAGAATTTAGATACCGCTACCTGGAGAACTGAGGGGTGTGCATGTGGACCCGGAGCTCAGAAAGCCTCGAGTTCAAATCACAGCCTTTTTAGTTATTCTCCATGTGGCTTTACTTTCTCTCCCTACAACCACCTCCCAGCTGCGCCAAGAATCAGGAGTTTTGCATACAGAGTGTTTGCCCCAGCTGTGGGCTCCAGTTAGGCTGCTGCAGGTTGTGGTCACTGTACCTAGAGCTGGGGGCAGATTTTGGACAGCAACCTCCCCTGGCTCCACCTGTGTCGGTGCTCCCTCTCACCACCTCTGAGGACATTTTCAACAAGCACCTTCTGACTCCCACACAAGTGCAGGTCCAGAGAAGGCAGAGAAGGGTGCGCAGGCCTCTGGGCCTTGGGCCTGTGAGCCCATCCAGGCAGGCCTCTGGGGGGCGCTTGCTAGTGCTGCTTTTGGGGAGAGAACCAGGCCTGACTGTTCACACACCTGAAAGAGGTTGGCAGCTTCCAGAACCCGCTGCACGTTCTGCTTGGTGATCAGAGCCTTGCTGGTGTACGTGTAGTCCAGGAGTGTGTGCATGGTTTCCGCATCCACCCCTTTAATAACGATCCTCTTCTCATACTTTTCCTTTAAGTCGTTGCAGAACATGGCCCTGGAGGAGAGACGTGCGAGTGTGAGTCCTGCAGGGATCCTTAGTTCCAGACTAGAGGGGACTCCTTTCTAGGCTCATCTGTCCTCTCGGAAACCTAGGGGCCCCACAGTCAGGCCCTGGGCTGATTGCTTTATTCCCTTAGCATATACTTCACATTATTCAGTCAGTGTTTACTGAACTAAACAGTTCTGCTTTGCACATGCCAACTGTGGGGCCCACGCCAGGTCCAGATCTATCTTATCCTGAGGATTCCCTTGGGAGCATTGTAGGATTCCTAAGCCTCGTCTGAGCTTTTTCAATGTCTAGCACCAAACAGGGTTTTTGACTGCAGTTCTTGTACAACTCCTGGCCCCACAGCCTAAGCTGGTCACCCAGGATCCAGAGTGGCTCCAGCAGAGCAAGTGGCTCCTAAAGCCACTGCCTCCTGCACCTTAGACCAGATTCCCAGATGCAGCCATAAGCCCAGGACAGAGCCCTCAAGGCCTTTATTCTGCCTCTTCTCTGATTCATGCTTCTCTTCCTTCTTCCCTGGAACTGGGCTTTGGATATTTAGTCCCTGTCATGGAAGCAGGGGAGCTTTTTGGAAAGGATGCTGGTTTTAGCATCAGAGGGACTAGAAACTGCATACCAGCCCCGCCAACCCGAAGATGGGTCATGTTATTTAATCTCCATGAGCTTCAGTTTTCTCATGAGTGAAGATGTTAATAGCTCTTTTTAAAGTTTGTAGTAAAGATTAGCTGAGAAACTAATAGGTTAACAGACACATTGAGATTCTTTTCATCTTATGCCAGACATATATATGAATTTATCCTGTTTCCTTGATGTTGAAATTTGAACTGTAAGTTCTTATCAGAGAATGTATGAGCAATTTTATTTGTTTTAAAAAGGCATTTAAGCCTTTTCGTGCTTCTGGAAAGATTTCTGGAATTCTAGAAACTTAAAGTTACCCCCAAAATATGGCATAATTCTACAAATCAAAAGTAAGGAGAGAAGACAGAAAAACATGAATGAGAACATAAAGGTAATTTCTGAATGAGGCTAGAAATACCCCTTCACAGTGACATTCACAAACCTTGATCTCCAAATTCAAATGCTCAAAAGAATGATTATTATTCTTAGCACTGAAAAAGGTGGAATTTCTCTTGGTATGAATACCAGCCCCATAACATTTTTTCCCCATGAGGCCGGTCTTTAACAGCTGTCGCTGAGAGAGACCATTCCTTCAGTCTCATTCCTACAAAAACCTGCTCAGTCTCTCTTCCCTCCCAGTGGGTAAGACGCTAGAAATCCCACAGGAATGCACAGCTAATAAAAACAACTCTTTGGCAGCTTAAAACATCCAATTTCTTCCCATTCCCCCTACATTTACAGAGCACCACTGTGTGGGACACTGGGAGAGGGTTAGAAATATCGGGCAATGCTCTGGACTGCCTACCTCCTCACCCCACCATCAAAGTCGTACACTGAAATTCCGAGGCTGTCTTTGTAGCTGGGCCTTTAGGAGGTGACTTAGGTTATCAGAGATCATGAGGTGAAGGTCGTAATTCTACTGCCCAGATATCCTTACAAGAAGAGAAAAATAGACCAGAATTATCTCCTTCTCTTCCACGTGAGCACACAGCAGAAAGGTGACCGGGGACAGCCAGGAAGGGAGCTCCCCAGGCCCCAACTGCGCCAGCATCCTGATCTCCTACTTCCTTCTGGCCTCTACACCAGTGAGGTAGCACATTTCTGTTCATTAATCTACCCAGCTCAAGGTCTTTTCTTATAGTCACCCAAGCTGAGGACAACAGTTTGGTCTGAGAATGGAGGTGTCTGAGAAGGGAGACTCCCAAGTGACTGAATTTGCTATTTTAGTAGCAAAAAAATTAGAACTATAAGAGCTGATTTGGGACTGGGTAATGGGTTGCTGCTGGACAAGTTTTGATATTAACGCCAGAAAAAAAGGCTACATGGCCAGGGACAGAATATTGGTAGAGATACGGGTACTGAAGGTCATTTTGGGAAGGTCTCAGATGGAAATGAGAACCTGTTTTAGAAACTGGAAAGAGGTGATCCTTGTTACAAAGTGTCATAAAACTCAGCTGAACTGGTTCCAGTGCTTTGAGGAAGGTCGAACTTTTGCGAGATGAAATCAGATAATTGCTAAGGATTGAGCAAGTGGGAGGAAGCAGCATGATTGTAGTAAAAAGCAAAGGCAAGACCAGTAAAGGATAGAATTTTTAGGCAAAAAGAAACTAGAAATCAAACTTGGAAAATTCTCAGCCCACCCATATTGCAAAAATGAGAAAGCATCTTCAGAAGAGAACACCAGGAGGTCATGTGACCTATCATTTGATAGCATGACCGGGGCAGACAGAGCTGAAGGGCAGAGACAGGACACAGGAAGCCTGGAAGGCTTGGTGTTGACAGTGCAGGATGGAACAACAGAGGTACACACCAATGAACAGGTTTATTCCTCGAAAAGAGGAAAATATCACCAGGAGGGAAATTTAGAGATCTGCAGGGCCACCACCTCAGTTCTACAACTCAGACATCACTGCCAGACAAGAATCTTCAATGTAGTCTGCAGCTATCTCACTGGAGCTGGAGGGTGCAGCCAGAAGCCATCCAGGGTCATTCTCAAGGCTTAAAATCTAATGGGTTTGCACTTTCCTGGGAACCAACACTTCTTGCTTTTCTCCTACTTCTCACTTTTGGAATGAAAGTGTCTATTTTGTCCCACAAGTGTATTTCAAAGCACTTAACTTCCTGTCAGTTTTCACAGATTTGCAGTTGGAAAGAGACTTTGCCTGTAGGCCAGTTGTACTTCGAATTTCACCCAAGTCTGGTTTAGGTGAGAAGCTAGACTTTTGAGTTGATGCTGAATTTTGGATCTGTGGGAGTGTACAGCACATATTTTGCATATGAGAAGGACGTGACTTTGAGGTACCAAATGCACAATGCCATGGATAGAATTGTGTCTTCCCAACATTTGTATGTTAAAGCCCTCACTCTCACTGGGACTGCACTTGGTGGTAAGGCTTTAGGAGGTACTTAAGGTCACATGAGCTTCTAAGGGTGAGGTCCTAAACTGACAGGATTAGCATCCTTCTAAAAAGAAGAGACTCTCCCCCCTTATGAACCAAGGAAAGGTCCTGTGAAGGCCATCTGTAAAAAGTAGACAGTACAAAGGTAGCCGGGGAGGACCACCTGGGTGATTCTCCTTGTAGGAGGACCAACTGCCTCTATTTTGGCCTAGCTTGACCCTAGATCCCTGTGTTGGCATGCTTAGAGCTGGCTAGGACTTTTCCTTATCCCTTCAATTGGCTTTAAGCAATGCATATTGGTCTAGCTGAGGCACTGGTGGTAGTCCTTGAGGATAGCAGGTGTGTTACCCTGGACATTAGATGGAGCACAAGAATCCAACTATGCCTCAAAGCAATACTTCTAAATCTTTTGAAGGGCTGCTCAGTGGATTACAGCACTTTCAAGCAAGTGCAGGGGCTGGGAGTTCGATCCCTGGGGCTACTGTGTCAGCCTCACCCTGGAGCTCACTGAGACAACAATTGAGACTGGATGTGGTGTCATGCGCCTGTAATCCCAGTTCTTGGGAGGCTGTAAACAGGTGGATCACCATGAGTCTGATCTAGTCGTGAGACCCTGAACATCCTGTAGACCCCTCCCTGAAAAAATGCAGAAAAAAAAAAACCTTTTGAAATTGCTGGAGCAAATGAATTCTTTCTTTCCTCTCTTTACCCTTCAACCAGTTTGAGCTGAGGATCCATTCCTTGCAATGCAGAACCCTCATTAAACCAACTGGACAAGGGAAATCCCAAGCAGTAAATGGAGCCCCATTCCAGATTATATTAAAGATGTCCAGAAAGAAGGAACAACAGTGGCACATAAGGCCTTTCAGTGTGGCCTGTGTCCCTCCTTTCCCATCCTGTGACGCAGCTACATCCAGTGATGAGTAGCTTCTAACATGAGCCTTTGTGAACACAAACACTGCTGGGCAGACTCTATGAGGTCAGTGTTGATGTGTTTTCTCTATTAGATTTGTAAGCATCTAAGGGAAAAGAGGAAGAGTTTCTCTCAATTCTTATTTCTGGCCCACAGTAGATCGCTGTTTTTTTTACTGTTTTGCTTGTACCCAGGGCCTTTGTACTGAACTATACCCTCACTCCTTTCTGTGCTTCATTTTGAGATGCTTGTTCAGGCACTAGTTGTCGGATGTGCACACAGATAGGAAGGAATGTACATATACAGTGTATTCCTACAAATCAAGTAGCCCAAACAGGTCTGCCAGCACTACTCCTCACTCCAAACCCAAAGAACAGGAGCTCCTGAGTGACCTTGCACAAGGCCCGTGTGAGGAGACCTGCACCACCTGGCAATTTTTTGGACTGGAACTCCTCTCCTTCGGGTGTTTATCCAAAGCCGTCCCACCTGAGATTTGATATGACACAATGTGGTAGTTATTCTTTGCTTCAATTTGCTTTTGATTTTGTGCCTCTTCTTCCTCCTCGATGAAGAAGAAGCTGGCTTCCCCTAACCAAGCACCACTTCCTTCTTGACCTTGCTGTGAGGTCTTGCTTGGATTCTCACTTCTCCATGGGGCCCGGTCAGGTCAGCATTTGTGCCCACTGGCCACTGCCACATCCTGGGCAGCTTTTAGCCCTGGAGGCTCCACATTACCCTCTTTGGATGCAAATTTTCTGCCCTGCTCCTCCCATGTTGGATCCCACACTGGCTTCCCCGTGGCCCCTGTGTCATTATCCAGCAGCCCAGGACCAGCCTCTTTTTAGGGACTTTTCTGCACATTCCCCAGTGCTATCCACTTGAAAACTTGCAAACCAACACCAGTCAGTCCCAATCTTCATTCCCAGGTTTTCGAATATTGGGGCTCCCTCAGCTGTAGAAGCTGTCCCCAGAGGGATGGGTCCCTCTGCCAGCCGCTGTGGCACAATCTAGGCAGGTAGGTAGGTGGATTCTTTGGCTTTTCACCATAGAGAAGGCAGGGAAGGGGAAGAAATCCGGGATCACTGCTGGACACAGGGACTCTGAGGATCAGGGCAGAAGCTGAGCCAGGCCACAGTTCAGACCTGTGACCCTTGCCAAGCTCTGTATCCTAATCTGGGCTGTGACAGATCCCAGGGAAAAGGGCCTTTGTTTCTAATCAATCCACCAGCCAGAGAATGTTTTAAAAATTCAAAGGAGCCGGGCGTGGTGGCGCATGCCTGTAATCCCAGCACTCGGAAGGCCGAGGCAGGAGGATTGTTGTGAGTTTGAGACCAGCCTAAGCTACAAAGTGAGTTTAAGGCCAGCCTGAACTGCATAGTGAGACCCTGTCTCAAAAAGACAAAAAAAATCAAAGGAAAACACCCTCAAAGCCAGCAGTGGTCTCTAACAGAGATGTAGAGAAAAGAGGGGAAGCAGGTTTTATTGTTTTGTTTTTACCTGTGGCTCTCTTTTGATTTTATTTTTATTTTTAAAGAGAATACAAACAATAGTAAAAAAAAAAAAAAAGAAAGAAAGAAAGAAAAAGCATTAGAAACGATACAAAAATCTCACTAAACAAAATGACAGAAATTCAATGGTTATTATATTGTGTACAGTTGTCTTCAAATTAATTGTTCAGATTACCAGATAGAGCCTGTAACAGCGGTCAAAAATTATAAAAAAGTTAAAAAGACAAAAAAGTTTAAGCAATAATTGCTCCTTTCCATAGCCCAGCAGAAATCAGCAGTACAGTTGACCAAGCTAGCCTATAGTTATACATATATTGCTTTCTCTCTTTCTTCTTTCTTTTTTCCTCTCCCTCATCCCAGTTGTTCCTTCCCTTTGGATAGTTTCTTTCCTTTTCACAGTATCCATTTACCTTTCAGATCCTATTTACTCTTTCAGGGAGAGGAACCGATTTTAAGGATAGCTGTTGGGTGTATCAACCTCCACGGTGTTTAGAAATTGCGAATTCAGAACCTGAGTTCTTTTGGAATTGTTTCCGGATTTTGTTCAAAAGGGCTGCAGAACCCAGACAGGTCTGCTCGGGCGCACGGCCCTCCCTTTCTGTTTCAGCCCTTGCAGCCAGAGTCTGCCTTCAGGAAAAGGAGGGGTCAGGTGTCCGAGCATCCTGCCCCTAGCGAGGCGCTCCTCCCTCCTTCCCACTAGGCTGTGCTGCTTACCCCGGGCCGGCCTGTGGCCCGCAACCCTCAGGGCCTTCAGGGAAAACTCTGAACGCTCCTTGAGCCCGCCCAGCCCTCGCCGCTGCCCCTGCGCTCACTGTGATTCTTGACACCACGAGGGGGTCTCGCCAGACAAAGGCCTTAACAGACAACAACCTTTACAGAGAGCTCAGGGCGTGTGGTCTTTTTGCTTAGTCTTCCGTGGCGTCTCTGCTCTTAAGATCCATTCAGTCCTCGGTGTCACCCCACAAGCCCCACCAAGGGGCTTCTCCCTGGCCCACACAGCTGCTCCATGCCATCCTCCCCTCTGCCGGCAGCCCCTGTGCTCCCCGGGGGACCTGCCCGCCCCTCTCACTTCTCCCTTGAACCTCCTTGGACCTGCCCGCCCCTCTCACTTCTCCCTTGAACCTCCTTGGACCTGCCCGCTCCTCTCACTTCTCCCCAGCCCTGTGCCTCTTCTGACATTCCTACCCATCCTTCAGATGCTGCTCGGATGGCACCTCTTCTGCCCTTCTCCAGCTGCTTTTTGTCCAACTTTTATTACAAGATGAAAGACACGATTGTGCTCCTCTGGACACGGCCCCTCCATCTCCACTGCCCGTGGCTTACGTGGGACAGCAAGAGTCACTGCAGAGGAGGCGTGCGACATCGGTGTTCAGATGGTCACAGAAAAGATCTCAAATCCACAACATGCTCAATCATTTTTCTTTCTTTTTTTTTTTTTTTAAACTGCCTTCAGTTTTCCCTCTGAGAACCACTCTTTATCATCCTTTTCTAAAGTGTTCAGCACGCTTCAGACTCTTGGGGACTTCCTGCTCACACTAGGACGCTACTTAATTCGGGACTACACCGCTAGAGGGGCACCAAGGTTTTGACTCAATTCCGGTACATATGGGGAGTATGCTGAAGGTGCCAGAGTGCAGGACAAAGAAAGCATCCCCCACAAGTAATTCACATTGCAGCCTGTGTCTAGTGTGCCTGTAGCGGACGACTCTGCCATGTCACATCTACAAGTGGATCCAGGTGGCCTTGTCATGTTTCGGCTGCTCTGTATCTGAGCTCACCCTGGGTACAGCAAACCCTCCCTGAAAGACACAGAGCAGCGATGCCACTTCCCACTACAGCAGCTGCAAAGATGTGGCGCTCACCTTCCTGGCTCCTATTCCGCAAGGCCATCACCGTGTTTACTTAGCCTTCATGGATCAGGGAAACCAATGCCAGGCTTTGCATCGAGGGCAAATGAAGCAAAAAGAGGGAGCAAGGGCAACCTGTCTGGGTGGAGGCTGCAGAACAGCGGTGTCCTCGACTTCGAGACTGCGTGTGGCAGTGCCTGGGCCACAGCAGAGACCTCAAGGACTCTGAGCAGCTGCACTCTCCCCGCACAGGTGCCAATGCCTGCTTTGCATTGTCTGCTTTCTGCCTTTGGCTCATCAGACTTTGGAGGGGATTTTCTGTGTCCCTGTTTTCATTTACATAAATTCCTCTCTCACACAAGTCAGAATGAATTCTGCGTAGTGAAACTAAGAAACCTGGCTTACTGCAGTACATAAAGTGCTTGTAGGCAAATACATTCATATACATCACATGCCTGGATCTGCCTCCTTCTTGCTTTGAACCCCTCAGGCCACATCGGTGTCCTAGGACATTGCCAGGTCCTTACTGCTGTGGGGCCTGTGTGTCCAGCTCCCAGGCACTCACTAGATGACCGTGTCCCACCTGTGCACGTGTGTACGTGCACGTGGAGGGGATGTCACATTCCCCCTCATTTTCTGACTGTATAGCCCACACTGACACCCAGTAGGATGGGGAAACCCAGAGGTCCTACACAGGCAATGGCCACACGGTCACACTTCTGCCCCGTGTTCTCAGCTTGACTCTCAACAGGGAATGCCTTCTTCGCATCAGTGTGAGTTCCTTTAAGGGTGAAGTGGACACAGTGCTCTGTAGCTGTGATCTAACTGCTGAGATTGTGGTGAGGACAACTGAAAGAAGGAACCCGGCAAAGTGCCCGACATGTAGTCAGTATTCAAAAATGTCAGTCTTCTCATATCCTAAACTACAAAACAGTGCTTAATACAAAGATTGCCACATCGTATATAAAAACAAAATATTGTAAACAACTGAAACATTCACAGGGAGAGTATGATTTTCATAGTATGTGTTCTGCTTAAACTGGCAGCAAAATAAATAATTGGTTCTGCAATTATGAAAACTGTAGGCCGCCGCAGGGAGAAGATACTAATGAAAAGAGAGGGCAAAGCAAGAAGCAAGATTGTGTGTGTAGCGTATTTTACTAGAAAATAGAAATATACATGTGAGGGCTGGGGAGACAGTTCAGCAGCATAAGCACCTGCTTGGCAAGTGTAGGATCCTGAGTTGAGTCCTGGTGCCAAAAAAAAAAAAAAAAAAAAGCATATGAAAAAAGATAGATCGAAAGCACCAAAATGAAACCTATTAGCCTCATCATAATCTCTTACCCAAAAAGTTGCAGAGCCGTATGTGTGCGGGCATTCACAACTGTTTGACTATGAACATATTGTGAATATTACACAGGACCTCAGGCACTCTGTAAACCAACATGTCTGTACTGCAGCAGTGAACACTAGAACAGCTGTCAGAAGTAGACTAAAGAAAGACTCTGATTAGGCCTCCCCTCCTCAGGATAGGTGTACCTAAGAAGTTCAGTCCAAGAAGATTTGGCTGCTGAATTTGAGAATTTCAGAATTGCTGATAGAGAATTAGAAATCTACCATGCTTAAATATCAACCATTAGGTTGGTTCTAGCCACAGTATTAGAAAAAAATGTATGGCGGAACCGGGGATTGAACTCAGGCCCTTGCGCTTGCCAGGGAAGTGCTTATTCTACTGAATAAGTGTTTATTCATCTCCCCAGCCCCTAGAAAATATTAAAAATGGAAAACACAGAATATAACCTAGGTAGTATAGAGGTCAGCTTTACTTGAGTCCAACAAATTTATACATGGTGGTACCAGCAATCTGTAACTTTTCATCATTAATCATGTTTTTTTTAATCCAGACCTCAACAGCCTTAACTTATTTTGATTTTCATTTGTACTTGGGCTCTTTCTTACATCATTATGGAGGATAATCTAAGAATTACAGCAGCTGAACATAGCTAGTCTAAGAATAGCCTTGTGCCCCACTTTCTGCCATCCAGTAACTGGGTCATGTGCAAAAATGACTCATAAATGCATAGGTTGTACCCACCATACCCTTCCAATTCTTGGCCTCAGGCTTGAATTTTGTTGTTGATGGGAAAAGTGCCATCAACATGGCCTCAGAAAATCCAACCCAGAGAGTGCGGAACAGATCAGGGGTCAGAATCCAGGCAAAACTCTCAGGCTGGGTAGCAACAAAAGAGCTGGCCACTGACTCAGCCTTAGAGGGTGTGCCAACCCAGAGAAAGGGCCTGTCATCAGCAAGTAAGGGACCCCTGGCAACATCCCTGTCACCACCATTACCCCTTTCCCCTGCCAAGCCTGAGAATCCCAGGGTGACTGCTGTCCCTGGCCACTGTCATTGACAGTGTGCCGTATTTTACAGTGAGTTGAGCCCCCAACTGCCCACATCCACTGATTTTGGTGTCAGTTCCTGGTGAGGTGGGGCTCACCGTGTGACACACCCAGCTCCCTCCAGTGCCTCTGACTTGGGGATCTGCTTAATGGCCTGACACAAATAATATTACCAGTAAATTTATATAAGACATTGTTTTATAAAAGAAATGATTTTGAATATTAAGTGTATGCTTTTCCCTCAGTTTTTCTGTACAAAAATATTGGAACACCCGGACATTTAGCTGTTAGACATTAACCCTCTAATCTTTTACGTTTTATTCTTCTTTTCTTAATCTTAACTCAACCCTTTCCTCCCCAACTTCCTCATTCCTCTCAAGACTTTTAGACAGGTCCCTAGAGGGAAATACATTGTCTGAATTACTAATATAGTGCCTGTGCAGTGGACACATTCTCCTCCTATCAGTCTCTGCCACCATAAACCAACTCTTGAAACTGCCTTTTTTGCAGGAGGTTAGTTAGAGCTTGGGGGCAGTGCATGACACAGACAGCAGAATAACTCGTGGCCAAACAGGTTTTGTCCCTCATACACAAGGCGCTGGCTTTGTTCTCGCTGTAGCTAATAGAAATCTGAACACAGGATTATCACAGCTTTTGTTGTAGACATCTCCAAACTGCTGGTCCTTTAGCTGGTGTTTGCCAAATCAGGGGTACTCACACACAAGGGCAAGAAGAAAACTGGACCCAAGGAAATACTGTACCTCCCATCAGCTTGTGACCTCAGGCAAGTTATTTAACGTTTCAGATCTCAGCTTCTGTATAGTGAGAATGATGACATTTTAAAGTACTTTAATAGAGCTGGGGACATAGGTCAGCAGAATAAGTGCTTGCCTGGCAAGCACTGGGTCCTGAGTTCAATCCCCAGTGCTGAAAAAAAAAAAAAAACAAAGTATTGTAAAGATTGAATAAGGGTGTGTATAAAGCTCTTAGGTGCACCACACACACACACACACACACACACACACACACACACACACACACCACAGTGTTAGGAAAAAAGAGAATGGCAGCTAATTGTATAAGCAGCTCTGTGACTGTCCCATTGTGTCTGAAATCACCATACCTAGATCAGAACTCTGTCACTCACCATCACAGAACTCCTTCTTTGGCATGGGAAGGTTTAAAACAAGGAAGGTCCCTATGAAGAAAGCTGAAATCAAAGGACCAAAGACAGACCCTAAGCTAGTCCTCTCTGCAGAGTCCCAGAAAAACTTGGCAATCCATGATCACATTTTTAAAAAGTGGGCGTAAGGGCCAGTCAGATAGCTCAGCAGACTAAAGCGCCTGCTTAGGCAGGCTCAGGAACCAGGTTTGATCCCCGGCTGGCCGGGCCAGCCCCACCCCCTGGGCGTGCTGAGACTGGAACCGAGGCTGGGCACGGTGGCGTATGCCTGTAATCCCAGCGCTTGGGAGGCTGAAAACAGGAGGATCCCTGTAAGTCTGATCTACGTAGTAAGACCCTGCAGACCCTGTACTAAATACATTAAAAAAAAGAAGTGGCGGAGGGAGGGGCCCTGTGGAACTATAAACAGAGGCACTGGTTTAGAGGCCATTTTAAAAAAGGGCCACAGCCCCATCCTGCCTGTCAAAACAACAACACTGCAACCACTGCAGGAAAACATGTTTCCTGACTTGTTCTGGAGAAAGTCAAGCGTCTTCATGGATACTAGGCTCAGGGGAGGAAGGGGAATGAGAAAAGGCAGAATTACTGTAAATGTAAGAGCCAAGCAGTAAGGTACCTCGGCTTCTCCGGTTCCCAGAAAGCACACAATTAGGCTTGAAAAGGGAAAATGTTT
This sequence comes from Ctenomys sociabilis, assembly GCA_004027165.1. Taxonomy (NCBI): domain Eukaryota; kingdom Metazoa; phylum Chordata; class Mammalia; order Rodentia; family Ctenomyidae; genus Ctenomys; species Ctenomys sociabilis. The sequence continues at coordinate 64,987 of PVKA01004925.1, read as the reverse complement.
CTTTTAAAATGGTTGATACCAGGGCAAACGATAGGTTCCAACCCGAGTACAAACTGCTGTCATCCTGGCCCTGATTCAACATGGCTGAATCCCCAAAACAACAGCTTATCTTCCCAATGGCCACTTCCTCCTCCTTCCCCACTCCAGCCCTTTGTACGACTTCCTTTTACCTTTCCCTGACACACAAGGGAGCCTCCAATCAGCTCCCTGTGGGTTTCCTAACCCGCCCCTCAGACTCCGCCCCTAGCAAAAGTCGGTGAGGTCTCAGCCTCCCTGTCTCAGCCGGTCTCCCTGCCCTCGAACCTCTCCCTGTCTTCAGAGTTAGTAAATGCTCCCCCCCTTATTTCTGCTTCTCTTCTGCGCCATCTCCGCTGTCACTGATGACCCTAAAGCAAAACCCTCAAATACATTTGGGAATTCTCAGGAAAAGTGAATTCAATCTCCAATGACCCCAGAGCACAGTCCTCACACCCCAGCGTTCATCAGCTTTTGAGTGCTTTTCTCTTAAATATGAGTAAACAATAAAATGCCCTTGGAAATTTAAAAAAAAATTTTTTTTTAATGAGATCACAACAGATTAGAAGATAAAATTGGAAAAAAAGTATCCAGGACTGGGGCGATAGCTTGGTGGTCTAAGCGACTGCCTGCCAAACACAAGGACCCCAGTACCTCATGCTGGGCAGGCCCCAGAACTCCAGGTGCACTGTCAGCCACCAAAACGGGGCTTGGTGGTACACACCTGTGATCCCAGCACTGGGGAGGCTGAGACAGAAGGATCATTACGAGTCCAAGCTGCATAGGAGAGCCCTGTATCAACAAAATGAAACATAAAAATGTATTTTTCAAATATATCCAGAAAATGAAGCAAAAGGATAAAATGAACAAGAGAAAAGATAAAAAACAAGAGAATTGCTTTTGAAGTCACATCCACTTAGCAGATGATTCAAAAATGGAGGCCAAAGAAAAAAGTGGACATGTAATTAATTACCAGAGAAATAACACAAGAAAATGTCTTAGAGCTAAATTACACAAATATTCAATGGCTAGAATAAAATATGCATGTGCACACCTGTGCACGTGGAAACACACACACACAGTACACTGTCATGAGACCTCAAAATGTTAAAAGAAAATCCTAAAAATTTGTGGAGAGAAGAAAACAGGATTATAGGCAAAGCATCAGAAATCAGAAGGACAAAAAATTAAAATGAAAACAAAAAACAAATCAGAAGGCTATCACGCTTCTAATAGCAACATATTAAGACAGATGAAGCTTCTGTGTCATAGGGGACTTGCTGGACTGTGATAAGGTGCTGGACAGCAATAGACTGAAAATCTAGCGAACGCGCTCGGGACCACGGCCATGCAGAAAATTCCAGGGACAGGTTAACCCACAGAAAAGGCTGCTGTGAGAGGCCATGATGCAAAAGCATTCCAAAAGCAGGGCAAGTGGAAAAAGGAGTGAGTGCATTTAACCAGGCACTTATTTCATAGTGCCAGAGCTCAAACACAAGATCTTGCACACTCTCCTTCTGAGCTGTGTCCCCAGCCTAAAGTGATAATTTTAGCTATCCTAAAACTATTTACATTAATTATATTACATTTTATTAATTTTAGGAAAGATAAAAAGGTTACAAGGAAGGCTATACTATGACATTATATTATTTGGCTCAATAGGGAATACTATTTTCTTGAATATAATATTGAAAATTCTTTTATTGTTTGTTTGTTTTTAAGGCACTGAGGATTGAACTTAGAATTTTACACTGCATTATATCTCCAGGCCTTTAAAATTTTTTTGTTTTTTCAATTTTGCAACAAGGTCTTGCTAAATTTCTTAGTTCCCTGGAATGGGCTTGAATTTGTAATCCTCCTCCTCAGCTCCCAGAATTCTGAGATTATAAGCATGTGCCACAAGCTCAGCTCATGCAAACTTGCAATACAAATTCAGCAAAACATTGTGATAAACATAATGCAGTGGCACATGCCTATAACCTTAGCACTTTGGAGGCCCAGGTAAGAAAACTGCCGCAACTTCAAGGCCAAGCTGGGCTATGTGGTGAGTTTAGACCGGCAAGACCCTTTCTCAAAAAACAAGGGAAACATTAGAGACAAAAGGTATGTGGTGCATGGAAAGCAAGTTAGTTACAGGTGCTAAATCTTTTATCTGGAATAAAGGAGTGATGCCTCAAATTGAGAACCCAAGAAAGAGCAGTATAATCATATTTTATAGAAATATAGAAATGATTCCAAAAGTAATAGCTTGAAGTCTAAAGTGGCCTCTAGTGTACATGGCTGAAGGGTAGAGGAGGTAAAGAGGAGTTTTTGTTTCCCATACTATTTTTCTTTTTGTTAATGCCACATGTCTTATTTCAGTAAAAATAAATCTAAATTTTAAAAATGACGCATGAAATTTTGAAAGGATATCAAGAGATAGTTCCCAGAAAAAGAACTTCATATAATGTTTAAACATATGAAAAGACAGATTCTTTCTCATGGGTCAGAGTAACAACAATTCAACAGTTTGCTGAAAAGACAAACACCACAAGTTCTTACTTGTATGTGAAATCTAAAACAGTTGCAGTCACAGAAGCGGAGAGTAATGATTAATGGAAAATAGAGAGTGGATACATAGAAGGTGCAAGTTAGCCGGGCATGGTGGCGCATGCCTGTAATCCCAGCACTCGGGAGGCTGAGGCAGGAGGATTGTTGTGAGTTCGAGACCAGCCTAAGCTACAAAGTGAGCTTAAGGCCAGCCTGAACTGCATAGTGAGACCCTGTCTCAAAAAGACAAAAAAAAAAAAAAAAAAAAAAAAAAAAAAAAAGAAGGTGCAAGTTAGATAGAAGTTAGTTTGGCTTTTGATTTCTGAGTTTTCGTCTTCAGAGGGACCACACAAGATTGTCCATCCCAGTGTCACTGGGAAAGTGACTCTTGAGCATTCTCATCACTGAAGATGCTAAGGCTGGAGGGGATGGATGGGGTAGCCAGCTTCATTGGGTCATTTCCTGCTACATCCAAATATCACGACACCTCTTGTATCCTACAAGTATGCATAGCTATAATTTGTTAATATATACTTTTAAAATGTCATCTTCTACATGCTTCCATCTGTTACTAAGCCCTGGGAGACACAAAATGATTCCATCCCTGTCCAGGAGAAACTGGTTGCATCCACTAAGACCATAGATGCATTTGACCTGGCAAAACTCGCCCACAAGTGCCTCACCAGACACTCCTACAAATGATTTTTCACAAGGTTATTCCTTACAACATTGTATAATAACGAGAGATCAGAAATGATCTGAATGCCCGTCAGTTGAATTGGTTGAATAAACCACGGTCAGTTACTTAGGGGAAATGACTTATTTTCTCAATGAATAAGAAGGAAAAAAAACCCTACATATCTTAAACTGTCAGGCATTCCAAAACCCAGAGAGCCTTGTGGGAAGGAAGCCTCACAGACACCCCAGCCTTCTGAAGTCTGAGCAGAAGGGGAACTTGGCTCCCAATCCCTTTCAAAAGCTTAGATACAAAGCAAGAAAGTACTGAGGCAATGCCAGGCTTCATCCCAGTCCTCAGCCCTCGGCTCGGGTTGGCTACCCTTTGACACAAACTGTGAAAACCAGGACCTCACCTCTTCATCTGCACCATGAGAATGACATCCCCACCTTGGTAGGGTTGTGTGCATTGAGGGGCTGGTGTCTGCGACACAGGTGGCGCTGGCCCTGACCCAACAAATCACAGGCCATTACTAATAGCAGCACCCGAGGAAAAGAATCCTGGCTCAAGGACTGTATTCCTAAGGGAAGTAAAGCTCTGCTGGGAATCCCTCGATCCAGATCTCAAGGCTGTCCTCTGTCCCTGCAGAGAGGAATCAGAGGACTTTCCCCTCTCAACCAGGAAGTTGGGATAGAAGCTTCGTGGCCACACATAGACCCTGTGTGCCGGTCACTTCTCAGTGCCGCAGCCTGCTCTAGTGACTGACACAGACCTGCCCTGGTGTCCCAGGCCAGCAGGTTGGAAGAACAGAGCCCAGATGCCCTTGGTTCAGGAGGATAAACCCAAAGACCAGAGAAGGGCTGTGTCTACCGCACACCACCAGCAGTGCTGTCCCACACAGAGGCCAAATAACTATACAACCATAGCCAAATTACTACCAAGTATATGGTGGCCATCCTCCAGTGATTCAAAACAGAATGAACAAACAAACCAAGTACTGAGAGCAAAGATAAGTTGGCTTTTGTCTACTCCCAAGAGCATTGTGATTGATTGTGAAAGCAAGTGACCACTATTGGTAGAGCCAGCTGTCTTTTTTTGCCAACCCAGTTTTACAGCTATGCCTATGCTTTATCTTCATACACTTCCTATAGGAGGAAGCCCCAGACTCCCAGGCAAGTTGCACTGCAGTAAACGCAAAGATTTCTAGAACAAACAGAACTCCTGCTCCACCAATGGCCAAATGTGTCATATTGGGTTCCATTTTCTGCAAAAGGGAATATCAGCCACCCTCATCACAGTCTTGCAAAAATAAAATGAGAGAGTGGTGTCTGTAGATGTGTAGCACATATGATCCCTCAAATGCAAAAATCCCCCCACGCTTTGCCAACATGTGGGAGCAACCCAGCCCCAGGGCAGTGCCAACCCTGCTCTTTGAGTTCTAAAGAAAGACTTTCCAAGGGGCCTCCAAACAGTGTAACATTTTCCTTCTTAATTTTCTGAACCAGAACCTAAAGTTAAGAAGACTCTTGCTATGAAGAAGTACAAAGGTATTCTTTTCTTTCCAGTTTGCCCATGCCTTTGTGGTCCACGTGGCCCTTCCATACTGGCCCCCACCGAGTCCAGCCTAGCAGGGACAACGCACTGTCCTCATGTCTAACTCAGGGATTTGCTAATGGTCAGCATTCATCATAATAATGATTCTTAGTAGAACAAAGCAGAATTAGGGGAAGAATTTCAACAAAAATATATCAAACACCCACTATATGCTGGCACTGTGTAAAATCCTTTTCACCCTTGTGTTTGATTATCACAACAATGTGGACAGACGGTTCCATCTGACAGGTGACCAAGAGCACTAGGGGACTTGCCAAAAGACTCATTGTTAAGAAGAGGCCAAATAGGATGAAACCTAGGCCTCCTGGGAAGCCACTGTGAGACCACAAGTTTATTGTTATAAGGGGAATTTTTACATCAAAGCTCCTTTATAATTGCTTTCCTCCCCCACAACACACACACACACACACACCCTTCTCATCTGCAAGCTGTTTGGTAACTCCATCCACATCCTTTTTCTCTATCCTTGTTGGTGAACAAAGACAACATCGTATTTCCAACACATTAACCAGACTAAGGAAAGAGGAAAAAATTTCCCATGACTTAAGCCATTTTCCATTCTTCAGAACAAGGTGTACAGACACAGCGAAGGCTTGCCGTCATACTCAAGCACTGCTTTTCAAATGCTGCCAATCAACCTGTGCTGTGTGTGGCTTATACACTAAAGGTTAGCGCTTGCTAACTGCCCTTTCTCATACCTTAAGTGGACACACAATCCTAAAGAGAAATCTACATAAACACAAATGTGATAGCAAACTGCTTGTTCTGAGCACAGATTTTCCTTTCCACTTGCACCCCATTAGACTCTGGCTCTAGACGCGCTAACCTGAAATAGTTGCTGGCCGCGGCAAGCACCACGCGGTGGCAGGAGAATTCCTGGATGTCCACACACAAGGTGACATCTGTCAGCGCATTTTCCATTCGGAGGGTCTCCAGGCCGTTCTGAAGAACTAAGGAGAGCTCCGCATCATCAAATTTCACCTTCTCCTCATTTAAGATTTCCGCCACCCCTCCTCTCTGCTGGGACGCCTCATCAGTAGCAGGGGCCAGGGGCGCTTCCAAACTCTTCTCTACGGAGTCGTCGTCCATGCTCCAGGCGCCCCTTTGCCCTGCCATCAAAATCCAGACTGCACGAGCGCCCAAGTCGCAGGCAGGTCACATTGCAGAAGCTGAGCGGATTTCCTGTGCAGGGCCCTCCACTTATCACTTGCTGTCACACACACATAACAGGAAGTCTCGCACTCTCTCATCCTGTTACTACAAACGGTCACAGATCCTATTCTTTCTGTGAATTTTCACCACATTAGAAATGACTTACAGCGGGTGTGTAGGAGGGGCCCCTGGACCAGACGGGCGGCTTCTCCGAGGGCTGTGTGGTTATTTTTGGTCCATCTCCCACCTCACATCCGTGAGCAGGAAGCCTCTGGCTCTGGTTACTACATTTGCGTTCCTGGTACTTCTCAAACCCCAGAGATCCATGAGGATGGACAGGGTACGTCCCAGCCCTCCTGCCCCTCCTCCAGGACGCTGAGACCCATGGTGATCCCCAAGCCGTCCCTTGGAAATCCTGAAATCCCTCTTCTCCCTGATATTCTCATTTCTGTCCCATGCATATCTTCTGTCCTTGTCTTGCACAGTGCTTGTGGAAAAACAAGGTCAAGACCAACAATAATATCCCCAATCCAACACAAATGTCTACTTTTTGAATATGCCTGGAGGAGAGGAGAAATAGTTTCCAGAAACTCCTTCCCCAGGGCCTTTGTCTTAAAACACCAATCAGGATGGGTCAACACTTGGCTGCTCTAGCAAGTCTCAAAATAGCCAGATCTTACCCAACACCTCCAGACCGTGCATCTGTTGGTCAATGTTGAACTGTCTTTCAGTATCTCAAATCCCACATTACCCTAGAGAATTTGTAGAGCCTAATGTGTTTTTATTAGTGCATGTCTGTGGTACATTATGAGTGCACTTATTGTGGAGAGTTGGTTCATGTGCATCACGCATAGGTATTAATTATCATGCATATGCATTGACTCATCTCCTCACCTCTCCCTAATCCTTCCAGTTCTTGGTCATCTTCCCATTAGAAAAAGCTCTATTCAATTTTTTTTCCTTTTTTTTTTTCATTGCCTCTCCCTCCTCTGCCCTCCCCATCTCTCATTCCCCTTTGAATTTGAAAAAAGATGGCCCGACTTCTTATTGCTTTTTTGCTCTTTATATTTTGTGCTTCTGACATAAGAGAATGACGTTCAAGTTTGTGTCTCTGATTTGTTTCACTTAATACTGTATTAAGTGAAACAAATCAGAGACACAAAGTTTATCCTTCTTTAAGGCACAGTAGTACTCTATGATGTATAAATACTACACTTTCTTGATTCATTTGTAATGGGCATTGTTATGACTTGTGTCGAGCTGCATACACACACACACACAAAGCCTCATGCCCTCATAGGTGGAGCTTCTTTACGGGTGGCTGGGCCTAGGGTGTGTGAGATGGGGGTTGATTCACAGGGCAATGAGAGGGTCAAGGGCACTAGGATTAAAGGTGTGAGTGCTGCCCGCCCTAGTAGTGTGGGTAAGATAAAGAGGGCAGACGGATGCCATCTAGGTCCCTTGCTGTTTTGCTATCTTCTGCCCACCATGACTACTGCACCTCTGCCGTGTGCCAGCCAGCCTTGCAGCCAGCTGATTATGGACTGAAACTGCTACAAGCTGTGAGCTGGAGAAACCTTTCCTCCCTTGAGCTGTGGGTGCTGGGTAGGTTGTCTCAGCAATGAGAAAAGTCACTCATGTGGGCACATAGACTGATTCTACAATTTAGCCGATAGAATTTGCAGCAAACGTGGGCATGTACGCACCACTATAAGAGGATGACTATAACACTTCTAGAAAGATGCCAGAGAAGGAAATAGCTGGGTCACGTGGAATTTGTACTTCTAGTTTTTGAGGAATCTTCAGCTGACTTCCACAGTGGTTGTACTAGTTTCCATTCCCAACAACGTAGGCGGGTTCCTGTTTCCCCCCAGCCTCGTCAGCATTTGCTTGATTTCTTAATGATAGCCATTCTTCCCGGAGTAAGATCTTACCTCAGTGTTATTTTAATTTATAGTTTAATGACCAGTAACACCAAACTTTTGTCATGTGTTTATTTCCTGTTTGTACTTCTGAAAAGTGCTTATTCATTTTAGTTGCCCATTTTTTAATTGGATCTTTTATTTGGAGGAGCTCTAATTTTTTTAAGTTCTTCATATATTCTATATTTTAGTCCTCTGTCCAAGAAATAGCTGGCAAAAATTTTCCCATTCTCTCTGGTTGGTTGTTTCTTTTGTTGTGTACATACGTTTTGATTTGTTCTGTTCCTATCTGCTGGTTCTCAGTAGTATTTTTTGTGCCATACGGATTCCTTTCAGAAGGTCTTAGCCTACACCTGTATCTTCAAGGGTTTTACCTATTTAATCTTCCAGCAGATTAAGTATTTCTATTTTAACGTTTGGATTTATGATCCACTTTGATTTTAGTTTGGTATATCGTGAGATACACAGCTCTAGACAATCTTCTGCACTTAGTCCTTAAAAAGGCTGTCTTTCCTTCAACATACATTTCCCCCCACCCTCAAAATTCAAGTAGCAGAGTGTGCCTGCCATTGTTTCTGCCTCCCCTGTTCAGTTGATCCTCGCATCTGTTTTTTGTGCCACTACAGTGCTGTGCTTTTCACTATAGATTCTTTTAATGTAACCTCAAATCTGGGATTTCAATGCCTTCTGCTTTGCCTTTGTTATTCAAGGCTGTTTTTTCTATTCTGGGACCCTTCTACTTCCATATGAATTTTAGAATTGTTTTCTCCTGATCTATAAACAATGCTATTGGTATTTTGATTGAGATGCTTTAAGTCTCTCTATAAAGTTTTAGAAGCTTAGCCATTTTGACTACATTCATTGTGGATATCCAGGAATATGAGCTATCTTTCCATTTTCTGGTGTCTTTTTTCATCAGAGTGATACAATTTTTTTTGGAGGGAAGGTTCTACAGGGTGTTCCGGGTCCCACTACTAGATCAGACTCATAGTGATCCACCAGTTTACAGCCTCCTAAGACCTGAGATTACAGGTGCGCCACCACACCCAGTCTCAATTGCCATCTCAGTGCACCCTGGGGGCAGGGCCAGCATGGCAGGCCTGGGGATTGAACCCCCAGCACTTTAATCCACTGAGCTATTTGGCAGGCCCAAAGTGATGTATTTTCATTGTACAGATCTTTCACTTCCTTCGTTAGGTTAGTTCTTAAATTTTTATTTTTTTCTTTGATGTTATTGTGGAAGGCTTGTTTTCCTAATTTTTTTCTTTCTTTTTTTTTTTTTTTTAAGCAACTGACCACTGTGGATAATCCTTGCTCCTGATCTTGGTAGAAACTGAAATAGATTATATTATGTATGTATGTATGTATGTATGTATGCTTTTTATTGTTTTTAAGACAAGGCCTTTCCCAGTACCCCAGGCTGGCCTCAAACTCATGGTGATCCTTCTACTTCAGGCTCCCAAGTCCTGGGATTACAGGCAGGCACCACCACATATAGCTCTTAATTTCTTTCTTAGTGATCTCATTATTAGTGAATAGAAACACTATTGATTTTTGTATTTTTTTAAATCCTGCTATATTGCTGAATTTAGTTATTAATTCTTGGACTTGAGTTTTGTATCTTGTAAGTAGAGAACTGGGTCATCTGCAAAGAATAATATTTTGCCAACTTCCTTTTCTGTACACATCTCTTTTATTTCTTTTTCTTTTCTTTCTTTCTTTTTTTTTTTTTTTTTTTTTTTTTTTTTTTTTTTTTTTTTTTTTTTTTTTTTTTTTTTTTTTTTTTTTTTTTTTTTTTTTTTTTTTTTTTTTTTTTTTTTTTTTTTTTTTTTTTTTTTTTTTTTT
>PVKA01004925.1:24531-55134 GCA_004027165.1 Ctenomys sociabilis | reverse complement strand
CAGGAGTGATGATGGTGGATATAGTTGTCTTGTTTCTGATTTTAGAGGATAAGCTTTCTGTTTGCCCTCATTTAATATGATGTTGAAAATAAGCTTATCATAAATGGTTTTTATCAAAGTGAAATAATGTCCTTCTATGTCTATTTTCTTCATATACCTATACCTATTTTTAATCATGAAAGGATATTGAGTTTTGTCATAGGCTTTTTCTACATCTATTGTAATGACTATGTGATTTTTATCCTTGCTTCTATTTTGTCCTGAATGATGTTTCCTTACCAATTTGTGTGTATTGAACCATCCTTGCATCCCTGGAAGGAATCCTACTTGGTCATGGTATATGGTCTTTTTGTTAATTTGTTGCATTCTGTTTTCCAATGTCTTGTTGACAATTTTTGTATCTATGTGTATTAGATCTCTCTCTCTCTCTCTTTCTCTCTCTCTCTCTCTCTCTCTCTCTCTCTCTCTCTCTCTCTCTCATTGGTACCAAGGACCTTGCCCTTGACCTGACTTAAGCTGCTTTTGCTCTTTTCTGATTTAATTCTTGTCTAGTTTTGGAAACAGGGAGTATTCCTTTCCTTTCCATTTTATTAAAGAATTTGAACAGTATTAGCATTAGCTCTTCCCTGAAGTTCTTATAGAATTCAGCAGTGCATCCATTAGGTCTTGGGCTTTTCTTTGTTGCTAGTTTGTTTTGTTTTGCTTTTTATTATTGCTACTTGAATTGCATTGCCTTTTACTGGATTCAGGATTTTAAGTCTTCTTGATTCAGTGTTAATTCATATGTATCTGGAATGTCTCCATTTCTTCTTGATCTCAAATTTTTTGGCATACAGGTTGTGAAGTAGATGCAAATAGTCTAGATTTTGGTAGTGTCCATTGTGATTTTACCTTTTTCATTTTTAATTGCATTAGTTTTGTGTCTTCTGTCCTTTTTGGTAAGATTGGCTAAGCTTTGTCTATTTTTTTTATTCTTATAAAGAACCACCCCTTTAATTCATTGATTCTGTGTGTTGTGTTTGGGTGTTTTATTTTGGGATTCTGTTTTTGTTTTTGTACTCTGTAGTGCTAGCTGGCCTTGATCTGATTGTGCATGTAGCCCAAGGCTGGCCCTGAACTCACAGTGATCTTTCAGTTTCAGCCTCATCTGTGCTGGAATTGCAGATGTGCACCACAATGTCACTGCGTATATGGTCCTCTTAGTGTCCATTTCATTGATTTCTGTTCTGATCTTTACATTTTCCTTCTTTGTGCAAGCTTAGAATTTAGACTGTTCTTGTTTTTCTAGACCCTTGAGGTGTGCCATTAGGTTGTTTATTTGGGTTTGCTCTGTTTTAGTAATGTGGGCATTCATAGCTATAAACTTGCCTCTTAAGACTGTTTCCATGACGTCCCATAAGTTCCAGTATGCTGTTTTGGTATTATCATTTATTTCTAGGAAACTTCTTCTTCTTTTTTTAATTTCTTCTGTATCCTGTTGATTACTCAGTAACGTGTGGTCTAACTTCCAGGCATTTGCCTCATATCAGCGGGAGGCTTTTTTAGGATCATTATCCATTTAGTCCTACTTTCTCGAATTCATCAAGCACCTTACTGATTGTTTTGCTACTTCCACTGGTCATCCTTTCGATATTTCAGCTATGTACCTTTTGATTTCTTCTTCCTCAATTCCCTCAGGACTGGTTTAGGGAGCTAGGAGGTTTTGGAGACCTTCTTTTGCCTTGTCTTCTCACCATTCCATTTTGCTTTCTTTGCTTAGGCATGCACGTTCTTCACAGTGAATAACACTGTTGCTAGCATGGAGACATCTTGCTAATGCCTACTTTTTTTCGGGGGGGGGTGCCCACAAATTGACCTCTGCCTCTGTCTCAAGATCCAACCCCCTCCATTTATTAGGGAAGCAGTTTACGTGGCCCAGAATCCAGTTCTTCAGGAATAGGCTGTAGTACTATTTATAACTCTAGGTAACCCAGACACTAGCAAACTGTAGCAGCTGTGTCATCTTGGCTGTAGCACTAAAATCAATAAAAATAGCATCAAATACAAACTAAATATTGATGAGCACTAAAGCCATGATGTACCACTCTTGACCACAGGAAAGAGATCTATGATGACAGTACAAGCACTAAGACAAACCAGATGTTGGCCTACTGTACATCTCTACTCAGTGGAACAGCTTTACCTCCACTAACAATAGAAGAGTGTTCCACTTGGTAAGATTTAGTTAATGATCTATAAATTCATAAAACTGAGTGGTTATACTAGTAAGGATAGAGGCTGTAGGGAATGGTATTCTACTTTGGAAAAAGTAGAAACTGAAATATTAAATGAAGTAAGATGAGAAGGTCATAAAAGAGCAATAAAGGATCTTAATAGGACCAAAAGAAAATGAGTAGTATTAGATAAAAGTAACAGAAAAAATACAATGATGAAAAGGAGACATAAGAAAAAAATAGAGCAGGGCTGGTGAGATAGCTCAGCAGACTAAGCGCCTGCTTAGGCAGGGGCAGGGACCAGGGTTTCATCCCTGGCACCACATGCTGTGCCAGCTCTACCACCAGGTGTGCTGAGCCAGCCACAGAGTCCAGGAGTGGTAGCGCACACCTGTAATCTCAGGGCTGGGGAGGCAGCTCTGGGGAGGCTGAAAACAGGAGAATCACTGAGTCCAAGCTGCATGGTGAGACCCTGCACTAAATACATAAAAGGAAGAAGAAAAAATAGAGTAAATAGAGGAAAAGAAGAAAAAATAATAAGGGAACAAATTAAAAGAGAGCCAGTGAGAAAAGAAAAGAGAAAGAAGAGGGCCTACTTCCATTGCGGAAAAAGAATTTTGGGGAGTCATCAGTGAGAGGCACAAAAAGGGTTTATTAAGCGGAGATTTTAGGATATGCTCAACAATGGAGCATGGGTGGGCTGGCCAGATAGCTCAGTGGATTGAAGTACCTGAATAAGAACATACAGGGACCAGGGTTTGATTCCTGGTGTGCCATGCCTGCCCCACCTCTTAGACTCACAGTTGAGGCTGGGTGTAGTAGAGCATGAGTATAATCCTAGTTTTGGGAGGCTAAAAACAGGAGGATCACTACAAGTCTGATCTGTGTGGTGAGACTGAGTACTAAATACATGAAAAAAAAAAAAAGAATGAAGCACAGGTGCTCGGAGAAATGAGACACAGAACAGCTGGGAAGTGAGAATCCCTGGGTGGTACAAACTTGTGCAACGTGATAACATACTATAGTCCTTGGGCTTGTCCAGGGTGACAGAAGGATGGCCCACCTGTGGGAAGGCAAAGCCCATTCGCACAGGAAATCCTAATTTACAGAGTGAAAGGGTGGTCTGTACACAGGTGAAAGAGGGCCATTTGCAAATTTTAAAAAAGAGTTTTTTTTTTTTTTTAAATGCAGTTGGGCATCTGTCAATATAGATATTGTGGTGGATTGACAACAAGTGGTCACCTTGTTCCGTCCACCTGAACTGAACTGGTGGGTTGGCAAGTTCAAGGGTGCAGGGTGTGGGCGGCCCACCTGAGGGCTGTCACCAGAAACATACGATGCAGAACTGGAGACACTGTTGGGCGGCTGTAAGGGAAGCTGTTTGGAGAAGCTGTTGGAGCTCTTGGGAGCTGCTGGTTCTCTTGGGCTGTTCTGCTGGAGGACCTTGTCCTGCTACTTTTCCTGCTGCACTTGGTTGTTCTCATCGAAGGAAGAGCTCATGACCTTCATTGTACTGAGAATGGCTGTGGTTCACACTGGGGGAGCTCTGGTCCTCACTTTGAGCATCACTTCCTGGCTCCAGAGGGAAGATGGTGCACTGTTCAGTCTGTTGGAGAAGCTTCTCCTATTGGATTTCTTGATGAGAACTCAGCTTTTGTCATCCTTAGAAAAGCTTGGGACCTCACTGTTGCTGAGGATGGCTGTGGTACTTTTCAGGAGGCACTCCTGTCCTTACTTTGAGTGTCATTTTCTGGCTCCAGTGCAGATCCTTCTGCCTGCTGGCACAGATCCTTCATCCCACTGGCACAGACTTCCTAGCTTTCACTACTGACCTTTGGGCCTCTCCAGCACAGATCCACGGAGCAGACTGGTATTAGACATTGTCCTGGGCTCTAGGCCTCCAGATGCACTCACATGAGGCATTGCTATGAGCTTCAAGTCTTCAGCTGGACTCATGCAGGACATTGCTGTAGGATTGGTCTTTAGTGCGTAGATAGATTTTCTGCCCTCTTGGTACATGATTCTTGGGGTGATTCATTATGAAATAATCTTATAAAATATGTGTCCCATATTGTATTGTTCCCCTTGCAAAACCTCAAGCCACAGTAGCTATGCTCTGAGATTTAGCATGAATGAATAAATATTCTATCTTGGTACAAACGCTGTTCTGTGGAAACTGTATTTTTCTACAAGGTGACGAAAGGTACACACCACTGGCAAAGCTTTACTATTGACATGGCTTATATCTAAATATGGCTCCGAAGCTTTGTGGGCTCATAGATGGGACTTTGGAGAGGTGGCAGTTGGGAGGCTGAGGCAGGAGGATTGTCATGAGTTTGAGGCCACCCAAGACTACATAATGAGTTCAAGTCCAGTCCAAATTACAGAGACTCTGTCTCCTAAAAAAGAAAAAGAATCTTTCTTAATTGTTGGTGGGAATGTAAACTGGTACAGCCATTCCAAAAGAGTTAAAAATGTATTACAGTGATACATGTGGACCCATGTTTAAAGCAGCCCAATTCATAATAGCTACATCTTGAAACTAGCGTATCATCCCATCAACAGATGAGTAGATGAAGAAAACATGCACAGTGGAGTGCTACTCTGTCAGGAGGGAGAACACACTGCTTACATGAGAAACCCAAGGCATAAAGAACAAAATAAAGATAGGAAGTAGGGAGACAGATCTTTCTCAAATGGAAAGGGGTTCAAGAGAGGGAGGAGCAGGAAAGGGGATGAATAAAAGCAACTGAGGTACATCGTGCACACGTGCCAGCTCCACACAAGAAGGGAAAACAGGTGCAGCGAACCAAAGAAGGGGGAGATCAAGAGCTGGAGTCTAGATGTATTATGTTACAAAACTGAGATTCCGTCTTACTACAGAAAGGATGGCTATATTAAGAAATCAGGTAACAAGCGCTGGTGAGGCTGTGGGATTGAGAGTAGGGAGAACAGGAACCCTTCCTTTTTGGTGGGAATGTAAGCTGGGAAAACCGCTATGGAAATTCCTCAAAAAACTAAACCAAGATCTTCGGTTTGGCCCAGGTACTTCCCTCCCACGTGTCTTCCCAAAAGCATCGAAGACGTCATATAACAGTGACACGTGCACGCCCGTGTTTCCAGCAGCCCCGTTCATAAGAGCTGCATCTTGGAAGCAGCCTCTGTGTCCACAGATGAGTAGGTAGGGAAAATGTGACATCTATGAAATTCTATTCAATTATAATGGATAAACTCAAGACATTAGTAGGAAAGCACACACCTTGAGACCATGTTATGTGAAATAAATCAGACACACAAAACTAAGTAATCTATGGTTTCTCTTAGATGAGAGACCAAAATTATAATTGAAGAGCAAAGTAGAAGGCAAATATAGGAAGTAGAGAGACAGATTTTTCTCAAATGGAAAGGGATTAAGGGGGGGGGAGGAGGAAACTGGATGCAAAGGAACTGAGACGTGCATGTGCTAACTCCACGCAAGGAATAAAGGTACGCATTCTGCTAATGTGGATTAACAAAAAGAAAAAATTTTAAAAATTTGTCAATGTCTCCATTTCTTTGCCTATATGTGAAAGGTAATATTAGTATTCACCTCTATAGAGAGCCTGTCCTGATCCCGTTGGTCCAGAAAGTTTATATTTTTAATCCCACAGATATATAATTGGAATCTTTTCAATTCCAATCTATCACACCCAGTTCAACCCAGAGTTGCAAAATTAATCAGTCCACCGTGTTTAATCTCAGTCTCAGGCAAACACTCAGACACAAGCAAAATTCAAACTTTCTGCCAAGCCATAACATACATTGTCTAGAGTTTAACAACCAGTGCAGTCCTTTCTTCCCAGCAGAAACCTCCCCTGCCTGCTCTTTACAGGCAGCGTTTTTATCAGCCTACAGGTCTTCTGAGCTCTGACTAGAACCTCCCATGCAGAACAGCTGAAGTCAACCCAGTGCTTCTCTTTCAGGCAACATCTCTGAGCCCTTCCTATCTCTTCCCACAAGCCATTCCCAAAGGCCCTTGAATCACCTGGTCAGGTAGAGTCACAGCAATGGCCCCACTTCTCTGGTGTCAAATTCTGCTTTAGTTACTTTTCTCTCAAAAAGGACAAAATACCTGACGTTCAAAATTAAGAAAGAAAAGGTTTATTTAGCTCACAATTTGTGGAGGTTTCAGTCCATATTCAGCTAGTTCCAAGCCAGAGTGGCACATGGCAGAGGGCAGCTGTTCATGGCAGTGGGAAAACAGCAAAGAGCAAAGGGAGGAGGAGCAGCTGGTGTAGCTAGCAAGCCTCTCTCCCCTCCTTATGTTCTAGTCAGGCTGTCTGCCCCAGGGTGGGTATAGCACTGATACCCATAATCCCAGCATTGGATCATGAATTAATCACAAACTCCAAAAGCCACCCCATAACTATGTGAGGCTTTGCGGGTACACCTAGACACAACCCATAACACAGAAGCACCTGTATTATCATTACCTGGTGACAACAGACCTAGGAGACTAGAATGGGATCTAATATGATTGAGAAAAAATGTAGGGGCTGGGAGATGGCTCAGTAGAATAAGTGCTTGCCTGGAAAATGTAAGGGTCTGAATTCAATCCCCAGTTCCACCAAAAAAAAATAAAAGAAAAAGAAAAAAATGGAGCAGTTCTACTTAATATAGCTCCAGGCTTGACATGACTCAATTAGAACTGTTCTTCTCCTTAACTTTTCCTTCAGAGTACCAATGACCTTCATTATAAATCCAACATTAGATCTATTTTGCTTAATTAAATGTACAATTGTAAGAATACAGCCCTGCAAGTTTTTAGCCAAGCTTTTGCTTTCTTGATATTCCATCTTAGCCATCATCCTGTTATCTAGTGACACACACCTCTGAAGGGCAGAAGTAAGACAGTACCCCATTCTTTCATGAGGTCTATGCCCCCATAGACTAACAGGAAAGGGATTTGAACAGTGTTCAATCCTTTGAACAGTGTTACAATGAATAGAGTGTTACAATGCCTGTCTGTCCATCATGGCTGACATAAGGGTGTGAGAGGTGCCAGCCAGTGTGTCTTTGCTTGCCACAGTTAAAACATATAATCATATGAAATTTATCAGCAAAGTGTTAGGACATAGGCTGTGCCATGAATATAGAAACCTGGATGGTAGATCCAATATTTTGGCATGTAGGAATGTAAGCACATAAAATTTTTATATGAAGTTCTGAGGCTAAGGCTCTTTACATTCATCACTGGCATTCTCGTATACTAATTGAATAGTGAGCATTTTAGCTGCAGTGTTGTTTTATGCATAGTGAGACTTGTAACAATCAAACACATTATTTATGGACTCTTTCAGCCTTGCTACAGTCTGGATGTAAGTTTCTGTAGGACCCTGGAGTATCTGAGTAAAGTATTTTTAGGTGTACTGTCTTCTGGGACAGAAATCCACACACAGGGTAGCTACTCTTTGCACAGTATAAAAGAATGGATGGGACCTGGATCTGAGCATTTAAGTCAGAAAATTGACCCAAGCCTGATGACATTTTATGCATGATAGCTTTAAGATCCTCATCTTTGCTATCTTCTGGGGTTTTTGTTGTTGTTGTTGTTTTTACTGTGTTTGGTTGTTACAGGATCTCACTATGCAGCTTGTACTCATAGTGATTCTCCTATTTTCAGCCTCTCCAGTGCTGGGATTACAAGTGCATACCACTACACCTGGACTCTGCGGCCAGCTTAGCGTGCCAAGAGACGGGGCTGGCGCAACATGTAGTGCCAGGGATGGAACCGTGGTCCCTGTGCTTGCCTCAGTTTGCCTAAGCAGGTGCTTTAATTCACTGAGTTATCTCGTGGGCCCCACTATCTTGATTACTCTGTCTGTTCTGATATGAGTATTTTTTAATTAATTTTATTGAGAAACAAATAGCAAGGAGATAGTTTCAAAACTGATATGAGTATTTTTGATTGTGATTCAAAACGTAGAAATTGAGTGAGGGACAGATATGTGTGAGCAAGAAGGGTCACGTTATGGTTTGTTTCTGGATGTCCCCTTAAAGCCTCATGTAAGTCATGGAGCAGATTTCTAGAGCTGTGATTAGCTCATGATCTACTGGGATTATGGTGTAAATGCTGCCTGGATTATGGCTGTGAATACTACACCCAGCCTGGGGCAGATGGCCTGAATGCAGCGTCAGGGAGACAGACTTGCTCCCTGTTGCCATTGCTGCCGCTGCTCCTCCCATTCGCTCTTGCTGTTATGCTGTTTTCTGCCACCATGCACTGCTGCCCACTGCTATGTGCTACTCTGCCTGGGAGCCAGCCCAGTATGAATGAAATCTCCAGAAACTGTGAGCTAAATAAATCTTTCCTTCCTTAATTTTGGGTGCCAGGCATTTTGTCCCAGCAACGAGAGAAAAATAACTGAGTCATATCGCCTGACATGAATTTGAAAGCCGTGAATTATTTTATCCGAAAAAGCAAGAGTATAAGGAGCTTGCACTCCATTGTCTAGTACACTCTACCTTAAGTTTTTTTAAGAGCAAAAGTTAGGCCTGGCCAAATAGCTCAGCAGATTAAAGCACCTGCTTAGGCAGACCGAGGGGCTGGGGGATTGGATCCCCAGTATGGCATGCCGCCCCTGCCCCTGGGGCACACTGAGACAGTGTTTGAGACTGGGCATGGCAGTGCACGCCCAGTACCAGTGCTTGGAAAGCTGAACACAGGCGGATCACCAGACCCTGAGACCCTATAGACCCTTACAAAAAAATCAAGAGCAAAGAGTTCAAAGCTCACCTCATCTCACTGTAGGGAAGAAGGGGGCTGTTACCGAGCTGACTCGGTGGCATGGGGGAAGAAGGGACCTTGAGCAAAGCAACCTCTGAGGCCCTGTCTTCTAAATTGGGAGTGGAGGACAAAGCTGAGTGTGTGAATCAGTTGGAAACATTTTGCATTTCTTTATGAGTATCTTGCAAAAGTGAATTTATTCGATTACCTGCACTTTTTAAACAAGCCCTCTCCAGCAGCCCATTTGGAGGCATGTCATGCGGTGATCTGATTCTTTTGTTATGGTTACATCAGAGTCCTTTACTCTTTCAAGTACCTTGTGCATAGGCATTTTGCTAGCACAAGTAGAGTGTATTGTGTGGTAGCCTGTTGCTGTTGAGAGAGGGCCAGGTTCACTAGGTTATGCTTGGCTACAGTTCCTGGGTGGGTTTTCTTATTTTGAGTTTTGGCTACAAAGAAGCTCTCACCAAATTTATCCCAAACTGAGACCCAGTGTGCAGGCTGTGAAAAAAGAAGGATAGAATGTGGCTCTCATGGAGTAATCTAAAAACTCACTTAGATGGCACATTGATGTGTACATCATTTAACAGTTTTATAATCAATAAACAAAATTATTTCTCTTCTATGGATAAAGACTGAACTTGCCCCATTGTTACCCTTGATGAATAGACTCCGATTTGCTCTTTGCGACTGAGCACTATAATTAGTAAAATGTTTTGCTTATCTCTAAATTGGTCATGGAAGGTCCAGTGGATTGTCAGCAGCTGATTCTGGATTGTGGCCATTGGCTGAGAAGGTCGAGTGTTCTGGCCATATTGAGTGCCACTTATAGAGAACCCTTCTTGATCCTCTTCTCAGTCCAGGAAGTCTGTTTTTATAATCCCAAGGATAAATTATTGGAATCCTGCCAAGTTAATTCTAGTCTACCAAACTCAGGGCAACCCAGGGTGAGACTAAAGACACTTATGTTGCAGGGTTATAATCAGCTTCTCTTCTGGATGGTTAACAACCTGAGTTTGCAGGTCAAAAATTGGAGAAAATGAAGGGCTGCAAGGTCAGCCAACATTTTGACCCTAGCCTTTCAAGGTCAGCGAAGACTCAAGACATAGGAGAACCTGAACTGTAATACCATGGAACTCAGTTGTAACCCCAAATTTTCTGATCAAGGAGATTATGGAGACACAGAGGAATATGATCAATGATGTATAGTGTGCCTAAGGAGAGTCACATGGAGAGAAAACTTTCTCTCAGGCTTTCACAGAGAGCAAATTGGTCAAGCAATGGTCGTGACTCATCCACATGGCTGACACTGACAAAGGATCTACGAAGTGCAGTATAGGGTTACAGGATAAACCCTGAGGGGACTTGACTAACCTCATCAAATACAAAAGTTACATTTTTTGTAATATAGGTCTTGTTTTACCTCAGTCTTAACCATCCAACAGAAAATATAAAAATGAAGTATACAAAATAAAACCAAAATAATATGCTGAGCTGTAAATGGCTCTAATCAACAACTTCATTGGATAACCCACTACTATTATGGAATACTGGACTGTGTTGGATTGTTTTGCTGAATTCAAGCACCTATAATAATAGAATGACAATAGAATACCCATCACTGACAGGACTAAACAAAAAAAGGAGATACAAAGGAAGGACCATTCTGTATTTGTATATACAGAACAGTTAGGATAAATATGCAGTACTTTTCACATAATTCTTTGAGAAGAAAGATTTGCACTAATAGTGTTTGGACAGGATATCCTGTCTGCTTCTTGTACTATGGATAACCACTAGGAATATAACAATGTAAAAAGTATTAATTATTGAAACTGTACTATAATTCAACTTTTATAAAAAGATAGGTATATAGATACATTCTCTTAATTCAATGAATAGAGGCATCTGCTCTAATAGTGTTTGTAAAAAAAAATCATACCTGCATCTTGTACAACAAAAACCACTAAGAAAACAATATGCAATGTATTAATTATTGAATCTGTTCTAATAATTTAATTTGAAACTGTCTCATTGTTATTTGTTCTTCAATAAAATTATGGAAAACAGAATAATAAACCTATTGATTTATTAACATGAGTAAAGTTTTATAGACAATATTATTCCAGATGTACAAAATAGAAAGAATGTAGCATTTTGTATTTTCACAAATCTCTTTAATGTCTTGCCTTGTAGAAAACTGATATTTACATCTATTCCTATATTACATCTATTGGGATGTATTATTCTATTTGAAGTACATAAATAAAGTTCGGCTTCATAAAGATAAAGAAAAGAATAAAGATACTAAGGCATATTTATAATCATGGGGAGCCACGGGGTCCTAAGCCCAGCCACAACAATGGTGATCCAGAACAAAGGCCAAAACCCAGGGCCACACCCAGGTTTTATTCATTCGTAGCTTGAGGATGAATGACTATGAGAATGGTGGGACTCAGGTGAGTGCTGTGAGCCGGGCTGGGTAAGAGGCCTGCACTCAGTTCTGCAATAAGAGAGAGAAGGCTATGCAGAGAGTAGTCTGCATTGCACAAATGAGATAGTGTCTAAAGTTTAGGGTACCAGTGCTTCAGCTCAGGTGTGTAATCTTCAAGCCCCAGGAAGTCATAGCCTCTACGGAGCATTGGCTCTTCATCCTATCTTGAGCTGGCTCACGTTAGGGAGCAGCAAGCAGGTGGGGAGGGGCTCAGAGAAACACACATGCCATCTTCAAAGACTACCACCAGCACCTAGACTAGTCCAATGTGCATTGCTTAAGGCCGATGGAAGGGATAAGGATATGTCCTAGCCCACTCTGCACATATCAGTACATGGAATTAGGGTCAGGTTCAGCCAAAATGGAGACTGCTGCTCCTCTTTCGAGGAGAGTCACCCAGGTGATCCTCACATACCTCAATGCGTTGTAGAAAGGAAGAAATTAATTCCCTCATCTGAAGCCTCTAGAACAATGCCAGCATGTATGAAGCATGCTATAGCATTAGCTATTATTATTTAAACCTTTCTGGAGAAGAGAGAGTGTGCATTTCACTCTAAACCTGGCTGCTGGCTTTAGACCAAAACCCTGTCGTACAATGGCCTTTGTCAGTATCAACAGGCTGCCTATTGTTCTCGAGTTATCCTGGATCATTTCCCCATAGTCAGGTAGGAGGGCCCATGGACCACCTCCCCAGTGAATAAACATTCCCATCGCCCCACCCTTTGCATCAGAAATATTCTGACCAGAGTCATAACTATTCATAAGGAAATTTCCATCTGGGAGACTTCCCAGAGTAACCCCAAATAGAAAGGCAAGTTGCAAAACAACATAAATGGCATCATATGGAGCACCACTGAGGCAGGAGATTAAGGCTGGGGCAAACCAGACAATGGACTGGATGGAATGTGTCAAAGGTCATAACAGACCATGGTGAATAGGCTGAGTAAAATGTTTACTAAAGACACATACACAGATCGGGGGACCTAAAATGACGTCAGGCTTACAAGTCCGTAGCACTGCAGACCAATCAGAAGAGTGCTATTTTCAGTCTTTCATCTGCATCTGGGACCAGTGAGAAAATATTTTTAACTCTTCATTTATACTTGGACACTGTTCCTGGTCTTTCATTTGCATCCTGGGAGAAGCTAAGTGAATTTTTTTTGTAGGGCAGTGTCTCAGTTACTTTTTTCTCATTGGTGGGACAAAATACCCAATAACCAAAATTATAGATGCAAAGATTTATTTAGCTCACAGTTTGTGGAGGTTTTAGTCCATAATCAGCTGGCCCCAAGGCAAGGTGGTTTGGTGCAGGGGCAACAGCTCAAGGCGGCAGAAGACAGCAAAAGCAGCAAGAACATGGAATGGGGAGGCTGTTTTGGTCCCTTATATGGTAAGCAGGCTACCCACCCCCAACCTGGAGATGATGTAGCAGGCCAAGACCTTGGTCCCACTGACTCACACAGCCTTCTAAGCTTCTCAAGTTGACACAATTATCAGCAACCTAGACCAGTAAGGGCACATCCTTTTCACCTCAGGATGTAGAACTGCTGTTACTTAGTTAAGCTTCTAGACTGCTCAAGTAGATGCAATGTACCGGCCATAACTGATAGTGTACACCTGCTCTGAGGTTGAGTGAGTATTTGATAGGACAAATATTACAATGCCTTCTTTGTTGTGGGGGGAGGACCCAGCCCAGGAATTCTGATACAAAAGACCCCTTGTAGTTATCCTTGAGCTTCTAGGAGCCTTTTCCCTGGCCACTCTTCCTGGAGAGCCACCTCTTCACCTTCAGCCAATGTGTAGTTCATCCTCGCTGCCTCTTTGGGGTCTTGTACAGTTCTTCAATCAGGACGCCAAGCACCTGGAAAGGGGCCCATGGGACCTCCATTCAGTAACACCAGCATAAGGGCCAAGCACTGGGAGTTCTTGTGTGCCTTGGCTGCTTTTGAGTCTCCATTGCCCAGTGGATGCCATCGAAATGCTCTGCCCAAACAGATGCCTGCAACTCACCCCCCAGGATGCAGAATCTGCAATTCTTCCTTGCTGAGGACTTCAAGAATGAGTGGGCAGCGAATCAGGGACCTCCCCAGAAATCCCAGGGTCACAGTGGGTGGAAAACACTCACCAAGAAGTACATGGCTTCCAGCCACAGTACAGTTTGCAAACAGGTTGACTTGGGTCTCTGAATAGGGACATTCCTTACTTAAGAGGTTTCAGGAAGCTTTCATAGTCATGATGAAATGACTCCTGCCACAGATCAAAGGACCTGGTAAAGCATTCCACCAGAGTGACAGCTTTCCTCTGCTAAATTTTCTCATGGAACCTGCCTTTGGATGTTTCTTCATTTATTTTTAGCAAACTTCTTTTCAGTCCAGATTGTTCAGATTGTTTTTTTAAAAAAAATCATTTTAATGCAAGGATTTGAGCAGAAAGTTCAGTTTTTAAGTTAGAAATAAGCTCTTTCAGATAGTGTCTCTGAATGGCTCTAGGCGCTCACTTAGTTGGAAGTGGTTCTGGGCCCAGCTCCAGCACCTGCTTCTGGATTCCTCCACATCCCAGTAGTGGGGCTGCCCAGCCACTTCACGTGGCTGAGGGCCCCAGTAGAGCTTCAAGAAGTAGGTCACTGTCACAGTGAAGCAACCTTCCTGTTCAGACATGAAACAGTTAGCAAAAGAATGAGTGGGCCTGGGTGAATTATTATGGTTTCTGTAGGAGAAGTAGCATGGAGCTAGTTCTTTTTTTTTTTTTTTTTTTTTTGAGACAGGGTCTCACTGTGCAGTTCAGGCTGGCCTTAAGCTCACTTTGTAGCTCAGGCTGGTCTCGAACTCACAACAATCCCATGGAGCTAGTTCTAATGGCAGATGGGATGTCAGAAGAAAATATTTATTTTGCTCTGGACCCATTTAATAAATAGAGTTAACTTTGGGGCCACTCAACATACAGTTGCTCAAACAAGAGTGTGATGGTGTAGGACAATAGCACCATGTTCTGGAAAGTGGGGTTTCTGATTCAGCTTTTCAAGCAGACAAGTTCAAGGCTGAAAAAAAAAAAAAATCAAGTCTTAATCTAGGAAGAACAGTCCTTGGCCCAGAGCTTTTTTTTGAAAGGAGTCCTGGTTTCACTGTAAAAAATGAAACACTGGTGCTCGGGGTCCAAATCCTACAGCTATTTGGTTTGTTTTGGCTTCTGAAATCCTGACTTGTAGGTAAACCTGCAGGGAGCAGACAGTGAGTGTGCAGGCTTTTAAAATTCAAAGAGGTTGAAAATAAAGCTCATGTCTTAAAAGGAAAAAATAAACTGTTAGATTAACAGATAAAGATTTTTTTAAAAAGACAAAGATAACAAATGTTGCTGGAGATGTAGGTAAAAGGAACCCTTATTTAAATTAGTGGTAGTATAAATTAGTACAAGCACTACGGAAGACAGTGGAGAATGCCCTCAAAAGTTATAATCAGAATCACCATATGATCCAGCAGTCACTTCTGGATGTATAACCAAAGGAAAAGAAGTCACCCCACTGTAGAGACACCTACAGCCCCATATTCACCACAGGACCATTCACAACAGTCAAGGTACAGAACCAACCTAAGTGTCTATCAACCTACACTTAGAGTACGTAAAGACATTATGCTGTGTATCTACACAATGGAATGCAGTTCAGTCTTATAAAAGAAGGAAATCCTGTCATTGGTGACAATGTGGCTGAATCTACAGGATATCATGTTAAGAGAAATAAACGCAGAAGGACAAATGCTGCATGATCTCACTCATACATGGAATCTTAAAATTTGATCTCATAAAAGTAAAGAGTAGAATATTATCAGGGGCTGAGGCAGTGGGTGTGGGGGAAGGGGCTGAGGGAAGATGTCAGTCAAAAGATGCAGCATGTTAGTAAATAGGGGAATAAGTACAAGAGACCTACGTACAACATAGTGACTGTAGTTAGCAACCACAGGTTCATGGAAAATGAAAGTAGATTTTATTTGTTCTTATAATAACAGTGATAATGTTATGAGTGGTCCACATGGACTATGGACTTTGGTTTGGTTTTTCTTTTTGTATTTTTTAGGGAAGGGTCTACAGAGTGTTCAGAGTCTCACTAATAGATTGGACTTGTAGTGATCTGCCTGTTTACAGCCTCCCAAGAGCTGGGATCAGCTATGGGCTTTGGCCAGATGAGAGAATATTGTAGAAATGTAGCCATTCTGATATTTAATATATGTATATATAATATTTTATATATATTTTAAATGTATCATGTAATACAGTAGTTCATTTTGTATACCATAAATATAAGTTCACCTGTTAATTTTTAAAAATCTTTTGAGGATGAAAATATCTGCCTGGACATGGTGGTGCACACCTGTAATCCCAGCACTCAGGAAACTGAGGCAGGAAGATCACTGCAAGTTCAAGGCCAGCCTGAGCTACATAGTGACTTCAGAGCCAGCCTACACTACATAGTAAGACCCTATCTAAAAAAAGAAAAGAAAGGAATAAAAGAAAAGAATAGATCTGTCTCAGCATGGAGAACCAATCATTAGAAGCCAGCACAATGTGACAGAAGGAAGAGAAGGGAACCAGCCTAGAACCCATCACCGTGACTCAAAGGGCAGCTCAGATTAGGAAGCCCCGCAAGGGACAGAGATCAGCGCTCAATGTGAGAGACACACTGATGTCAAAATCAGAGGATTTGCTGAGGGTTTGGGTATGGAAAAGAAAGGGAAGGGAGTTCTCCATGGTGGCCTGGGTTCTGAGTGTCAACAGCTAGACAGAGGAAGGTACCCACCCTCCGCGGTGAACACCCAGAAGGGAAGAAATTGGCAGGGAAGAGTGTGATGTTATGCTCAGTCACGCTGCATCTGTCGGCTGCCCGAATCCCAGAGGTACTCTCGGAGAGGGTGGTTAGCATGCGCAGCTGGGGCATGGAGGAGAAGTTGGGTTGGAGACACAGATTCAGACACCCAAACTTCCATCCCAGTTATCTCTGCATGCTAAGCTTTAGGATGGCTTGTGTTTTATTCTTTGTGCTTTTCTCAAATTTTCAACAATGAACAATACTTGTCTTCACGAAATAGAGTCGTGGGGATGCAAGAGAGTTTGTCTTTCACTCTCCGAAGGTTCTCTGGCATGAACTGACAGAGACAGATTTAGTAGGAGGACAGGCACATAGACATATCAATGTGCAAAGGGACAAACAATCACGGGGTGGTGGGACGTCACAGGAGTATGATCACTCCCGGCCCCAAACAATCCAAACAACTTACATGCTCCTTTTTCTCCAGGAAAAGGAGATGCTTAAGAATATCAGGGGAGCAGTGTATGATTGGTGGATGAACTTAATGGGTTTAGAGAATATACAAGGCCCTGGGACGGGGCCTTCTGGCCCACAGAATGGACAGTGGTTCATAAAGGATTCTCAGTGGGCAGCAATGGCAGGGACAAAAGTCTTTCAGGGTGTTGATAGACTTCCATCTCTCTTCCTGGGATATCAGGTCAGTAAATGAGGGCTCAAGGAAGGAACCAAAAGAGGTTATTTAATTTCTCTCTGCACCTGCCCGGGAACACAGGGAAGGTCAGGGGCCTGCATTCCCAGCAATGTTCTAGGACCCCTCAGCCTCTCAAAGTATCTGTTCTTAGGGTGTTGTTTTCTGGGGTCCAACAGAGTCTAAAAAGAAGAGAATAAAAATGCCCCTGTGGGCTAGGAATGTGGCTCAGTGACACCGCTCCTGCCTGGCAAGTGCAAGGTGGTGAGATCAATTACTGGTACAAAAAAAAAAAATAATTAATAGAAATTTCCCTGTGCCTCTAAGAAGAGGAAGTGCTCTGTCCTCCTGGCTGCAATTAGTAATCTTGGCAGGAACAGCCCTTGCCAGTCTGATGCCAATAGCTCATTGGCACCACCATGTTTCTTTCACTAGGTGTCTGCGCAATCTGTCTCAGCCATGCAGACGAGGGGCCCACTGTCTGTGTAGATCCAAGTCATTTGGTTTCCCAGATGACTGAGGTGTCCTACGGATGCCGATAAAGGACCTCCTTCTCCCTCCTGGCCTGTAAATTAAACAGCTGAGGCATTAAACAAGAAGATGAGAACTAGCTAAGGTGGAGAGCTGTGTGGTCAGCAGATTTGACCCCAGTTGTGGCAATGATGAACCAGGGGGGCTGGGCTGGGCCCCAAACCCCATGTACAGAATGCAGAGCAGAGCACATGTCAGGGTAGCCAGCTTCCAGAGGGAGGTGTGAGGCAGACGTGGGGCCAGATGATCAACAGGTTTCTACTTCCAAACTTACCATCTTCCCTAAGGCAGAATACAGGAAGGGCATGAAGCAGCGGAAGGAGCAGAAGTGGGGAGTCTGGGGCTGGATGTGATCAAATGATGTGCTATGCTTGGAATACAAGGCCACAGTGAAATCCAATATTTTGTGAAATTAGTATGCACATATATATTCATATGAAAAAATAAAGCACAAAGGATATATGGAAATTCACTATGTACTATTCTTACATTTAATATGTCTAGGGAACTGCATGAAGAGGACACAAAATCTCCAACATGGACAACACTGATGTTGATGTGGTTTGACACCCCCCACACACACACACACACTCACACCACTCGTGTGCTAGAAACTTGGTGTCCAGTGTGGCAGTGTGGAAAGGCCATGGCATCGCTGAGAGGCGGAGCCTAGTGCCAAGCAAGTGATTTGGTTTTCAGGAGGGCCTAACTCTCTTCTCCTTCCACCTGTAGGGAGGTCCCGACCGGCCAGCGTGTCCTGAGTAAGACACACCTCCTCTGATGCCCCCCTCACTCCCCTCCCCCACGCATACGCTGCTCACAGCTCTTGCACATACCCCGCACTGTGGTGTCCTCTGCCTCAAGCCCCTCATGGGACTCGTGCAGATGTCTGCATCAGGCTCTTGGGCCTGCAGACCTGTGAGCTCACTAGAGCTCTTTGCTGGACAAAGCTCCCCTAGGTATCATGTCACAGTGACACACAGCACACCATGCCAGATGCGCAGCTGGACTGGAGAGAAGCAGCCAGGGTCTCTTGAAAGGGTTGACCTGGGGAGGTGGCCGCTACACTGACCTGCACAGTAGGTACCACTTCTTGTAGTCCTGACACTGCGAGCTCGTCTCCGTGCTCACCACCACTGCTTTCCCAAATGCTTGGCGTAGCTCCCAGTTGACAAATTCCCAAAGGTGGTCACTTTGGGGTGCGCCAGGAGAAGTAATGTCGTGAACCTGTCAGTGGCCCTGATAAGACCAAGGAAGAGCAGGGGTATGGGTTAGGGGATGGGAACTTCCAATCAGTCTCACCCTGAAAGCGAAGTGGGCTTTCCCACTCCAAACTCATCATTCAGGGTAAAGAAATGTGATCAGATCCATCTAAATCTCAAGCTCCTGAATCTCTTTTTCTTTTTTTTCTCTATTTTGTTCTGTTTTGTTTTTTGAGACAGGGTCTCACTATGCAGTTTAGACTGGCCTTGAACTCACTATGTAGCCCAGGCTCGCCTCAAACTCACAGCAATCCTCCTGCCCCAGCCTCCCAAAGGCTGGGATTACAGGTATGTACCACCACACCTGGCCTGAATTTTTTTTTTTTTTTTTTTGTCTTTTTTGAGACAGGGTCTCACTATGCAGTTCAGGCTGGCCTTAAGCTCACTTTGTAGCTCAGGCTGGTCTCAAACTCACAACAATCCTCCTGCCTCAGCCTCCCGAGTGCTGGGATTACAGGCCTGCGCCACCACGCCTGGCTTTGGCCTAAATTTTTTAAGTTAATAAAATCTGCTTTTTTAATATCTCCACTTCAAGGGACATTTTCATGCCTATGCATGAGGTATTATCCACTTTATTCAGATCTCCTGAAGTTTTTATAGACTTAACATCTCATACCTGACACAATAAACACAGTGCAGTAGCTCTAATTATTGTGGCATTTTTTTAAACACATGTAGAAACCTTTTGATACATTCCAAAGACATTTTATTTTAGAAGGATTTTGAGACAAGACCCCGTGTAGATTGCCAGTACTGCTACTCTCCACTGCGGAGGTACATAAATGAAAATTAAGATGCCTTCAACAGTTAACATAATGAATCAGTAACACAGTCATGGAATTAATCCTTTTAGGTTCAAATGTGGCAAGAAAAGTTGAGGTGGTGAGGCTTAAAAACAGAATACCTGAAGTACATTTCACAAACCGCTCCATCATTGTGGAGTGTGGGGAGGGGAGGGTATAGTATTCAAAGAAAACTGGGGACTGAAAATTGTAGCTTTCCTGTCCTCAGAGGCCTCATTAGGATTTTGAGTGTCTGTAGCTGGGATCAGAACCCTATTGTGGAGAGGAAGAAGGGAATGGGAGAGAGAATCTATTGCCCTATTTTAGGGGCCTGGGGGCCCTGCTTGAGGAAGCAGGAAGCCAAAGACCTTTGGGGAGAGAATGCTGTAGAGTCAGACAGGCCTTGACTGAATTCCTAGTTGCTATGCGGCCTCTGGTACTTTGCTCAGGTTTCAGAATCCTCGGGTTCTTGAGCTATAAAATATGTAAAATGGCAGCTCACTTCATAGCCTTGTGTGGCCGTAGGTGGCAGGTCATGATGGAAAGTCTTCAGCCCTGCACCTGATGTAAAGATGTGCTAAGCAAATAGCAGCTTCTATTAAAGGATGAAAGTTTCAAACTCTACGCAAAGAAGAGCATGTAGAAACCTTTTAATACATTCCCTCCAGACATAATGAGACCCGTTTGGGCTGCTGACTGATTGACATGTAAATCATGTCTAGCTCTCAAAATAGGCCCTGTTAACGGAAAATCATTTCTGTCTAAATTGGACAAAGTGCACTCTTTTCACCCGGCTGCCCTTTCTCTTCCTTTCTTGGCTATGTTCTGAATTCCCATCCTGTCCAAGAGGGTACTGACAAAGAGGACTTTCAAACAGGCCTTTTCCCAGAATTCAAGTTGAATCAATATTTATTAAGCATGAGCATGTGCCAGCCACAGTGCTGGGCTGTAGGGGAAGCAGAAATACTGACCACTAGCCTTCCCGTCACAAAGTTTCCAACCTATTAAGACCAACCTTTAAACAGAACAACTCTAACTAGATGTGGACTAGGCCAGCTACAATGGGGGCAGGGGGTCCCTAAATTAAATGGAGTCTTTTAGACACAATCTGTAATCGTGCTTTTCTAACACTTTATGCTGTTCTTCAAATTAATGTTTTTCCTTCTCAACACTCAGCAAGTGGGTGCTCACCTGTAGCCTCAGTGTGCAGAGGGTACAGGTTTGAGCTTCCTGGAAGGCCTCAGTGGAGGTCATACTGAGGGATGCTGCAGATGATGCTGGTCCACAGAGGGAAGCTCAGCCTGTTCCAGGAAGATCCTAAGGTTGTGAGTTGTGCTGTGCTTTCCCCAGAGATACTTATCAGTGCCTAGAGAAGGAGGAAAGTGCAGTGGCTCAGAGAAAGTTCTTAGAGTCAAACTGCCTGTGTTTCAATCAGTCTTTATCATTTGCCGGGCAAGGTTCCATGGGTAGGTTAGTTAATCCCTGTGTGTTCTAGCTTTTTCATCTATAGGTGGATGGATGGTAATTGCACCTACCTCAGAGGGCTGACAAACTCTTTGATGAAGTAATCTCAGTAAAAGTTGTTTTGGTTCTTCTCCTTTATAACGTATCCTTGACAAATGGAAGTCCAGCAGGCAGTCTACGAAAGAGAAACATGTCACAATTCCAAGCCTGCTTAGTTGTTTCTGAATATGCCTTAATTGCATTAAGTTCTGACATCTGTAGCCAATTGGAACAATCCTCCTATTGTGGTCCTACGATGAGCAACTCCTTAGGATGAGCAATTTACCAAAACTGCACTGTAAGACCCTACCCAAGCCCCATGGAGTCAGAAACTCTGACAACGAGCCTAGAACTTAAAGTTTTAATGAACCATCCCAGTGGTCCTGATCCTTACAAAAACTTAGGCCTAATGTTTAGGACCCAAGGCCCTGAAATTAGCCTTGTCCAAGCTCTGTCACCACCTGTTTAAACTAGAATAAGTCTCTTCACTTTTCTATACCTCAGTTTCCTGCCTGCAAATAATAACAGTTGTTATTATTGAATAATAATAAGCTAAGTATGGTAGCACACCTGTAAATCCAGCACTCCAGAAGACTGAAGCAGGAGGATTGCAAGCACAAGCCCAGCCTGGGCAACTTAGTGACTTAGTGAAAACCTACCTCAAAATAAAAAATTAAAAGAGTTGTGCATGTAACTTGGTGCAAAGGCCCCAGGTTCTATCCTCTGTCCAGGGTGATAAGTGGACCATGGTACTTATTATGTTCATTTGTTATCTTTTTAGGATTATTGTTAGAACTGAGCTGGATAGTACTTAGGTCAGTCACGGCTTAAACAGAAGATAGAAATCAGGTCAGTTACTTTAACAGAGAGAATTAATGTAGCTTGTATTTAAGTAGTAAGGAAATGTTAACTAAATAGCTGAAAAGGCAAAAAGGGAATAAGAAGCTACTGCAGAGGTAATCCTATTAGGAAGCAAGCTATGGAGCTGGAGGAACCGGAAAGAGGTGGGAATAATCAACCTTGAGACCTCTGGGAGAGGCTCCCTAGCACAGGCTGGAAGCACAGCATCCTGAGGCGGAGGTTCCAGCCGGCTGGGTTGGTGCCTCTGAAGACACAGTGAGGCTGGCCTTGCAACTGGTAAAACAGCAGGCTGGATGGATCTGCTTCAGGGCTGAGCTGCCCTTCGGGAGGGAAGTTGCAGCACTGCTGGGGTCAGAACAGGACAAGAAAGCAACCAGAAAGACACCAAGAAGCAGATGCTTCTCTGTTAGGCCCTCAGTGTCACTGACTAACAGCCCAGCCGGAAGAAAGTGGCAGGCAGGTGTGTAGAGATTTGTAGCATCCCTGCCTCTCAGAACCAAATACAGAAGAGTAAGACAATAGCTTTCTTCTAGCTGGCCACAGGGTCCAGTAGTTCATCATTAGCATCAGAACTTTTGTTTTCTACACATTTCGATAGCAGAGTGAGGGCAAGGTGTAGCGGACATATTGGCAAAGCTGCGAAAGCTGTGCACGTGGCTGGCAGCCTCCAGCACCACTCGCCTGCCCTGGCTCATCTGCCAGCTAAATCACAGGAGTGCAGGAGTGGCTTCAAAATCGACCTTCTTAAGATCAGTGTGCGATGCACGTGTTTGGCACACATGGCCCAGAAGGACATGAAAACACTGGGCGTCGATGGTTTGCCGGCAGTATACCCCCTTTATTGTTCAGAAAATGAAATTTGGAAAACTCGTTTGTTCAAATGATGTAGCAAGTAAGTGACAGAGATTTCAACTGAGGGCTGAGTCTCTCTGTGCCTCAACTTTCCCATCTGCCAAATGAGGATAACAGGACCCATGTGGTATAGCTGTTAGCAGGACTAAATGTGTTATCGGATGTAATATGCTGACCACCTGCCTGGCTTAGTGCCCTAAGAGGGTACACTATTAACTCCTGGCAAATAGTGATCTATGCTGCTGCGCTCAGCTCCTCCTGCAGGAAGGCCACAGGTGGGCTGCAGTTGCGGTGGCTGAAGCTACATGAGCATGAGTTCGACTCTACCAGCCCAGAGGACTAGTGAGGGGGTAACAAGGATGGGTCAGTACTGGGGTCTCGCCTGAACCCCACCCTGCTCAGCTTGGAGAAGCACTGAACAAGAATCCCAATACATCAAGCTTGTCAAAGCTTGATCTCCTCTGTCTCCCAGCTGACAACCTTATGCAGAAGCTCCAGGATAAAAGATTTACCTGGGAAAGTGACAGTTTCACTGAGGACAAGCAATGAATCTGGTAGCCTCTGTCTTAAACCCTCTTGGATTAACAAAGACAGGAGGCTGAGGAATGACTTCCTCCTTCCTCTGTTGGGACAATGTTCCATTTCTGGGTGATTTCCTTCAGCGTATTCCCTCCCCCCTCCAGATGGGAGGAGATAACCACCATCCCAGGAATTCTCCATGAACTTTTATTACTGAAAATGAAAAAAAAAAAAAAAACTTCTATTATAATCTATTTGCTATCACACATTTCTGAGGAAATCAAAGAGTTTTGGGCTCTCAGCCACTATAGATAAATGTTTACGGGCACCAGCCATGTGGTAGTGTTGGAGACATAATACTGGGACTAACCCTGCTTTCCCTTCAAGGGTCTCTTCAGTACCAGAGGACTTAGACAAGCAATGACCACACTACTAAGGGTTACCATGGGGGCTGTACCAGACATTTTCTTATAATGCACAAACATGATGGAGGCTTCTTCAGATAGTCAGAGAAAGCCTTCACGGAGGAAGTCATATCCAAGTTGAAAGTTAAAACGCCAAGTATGAGACTGGCGAATACACTGAACAAAAGGACCAACATTGGGAGAAAGACCCTAGAAGGAAGAGCATTCAAAGGCCTAGTAGCTTTCAAAGAATTAAAGGAATCTGACAGAAGCCAACAGATAAAGCCAGAAGGCCCCCGAAGGGACTGTGCTGAAGGGATTTGGGAACACAGAACCTGGACAATAACTTGGGCTGTACTGTAGGTCCTTAAGTTTCCAGACAGCAGGGTAAGATAATCAGGTGAACATGTAAAATTAGTTCTGGATGCCACATGGAAGATGGCTCGGACTGGGGTAAGACAGGAGGTGAGGAAATCAGGAAGCTGCCTTCTCTCAGCCAGCCAAATGCAAGATGAAACAGGGAAGTGGCCAAGGGAAGACAAGAAGTGAATGCATTCAAGAAATATTTAAAAGGCGGAGTCAACTGAACTCTGTAAGTGACTACAGATGGGTAGTTAGGGACAAGGTAAGGATGAAACCTGGAAGAATCAAAGGAGATGCCCACATTTCTGGTTTGGGCAGCTGGGAAGACCCTAATTTCCTTTCTTAGCATAGAGGCACAGGAAACAGAGTGAATTTAAGGAAGAAAAAAGTAAATTAGTTAAGTATGGAGTGTCCAAAGCCATCCCAATGGAAAACAATTGCAGAGGACTGGATTTTCAACAAACCACTATTAGAGTTTAAGTGCGTCCACCAAAACTCGAGCTGAATATAATTAATCCTCACTGCAAAGCAATAAGTAAGTGGCAGGACCAGATGGAACCTTCAGGAAGAAGTTGTGTTGGGAGGTTCTGCTCTCACGAATGGATTAATCTATTCTTGGATTAACGAGCTATGCAAGGGTGACCTTATAAAAATAAGCTGTCTCTGGCACATTTGTGCTGTTTTACTATGTGATGCCCTGTACCACCTCAGGACTCTCCAAAGAGTTCCTAATACAGACAATATAACCAGGACACTCCCCTCCACTCCCCTGAACCTGGGGGAGTATCCCTGGGCAAATGACCCCAGGCCAACCCCCTAACATTTGTCCTGAGGCCTACTACCTGGAAGCAGAGACAAGAAAAGCAAAGAGCCCTGGGCCTGCCCTGGAAAATCCCCAAATCTCAAACCAGAACTCATGCATGTCATACCCTCTGATGGCTTCCAGTAATCCTTCTTTCCCTGGAGCTCACTGAAGAGTCATGCATATGGACTGCATCTCATACATCCAATTAAAACAGAGTGACTTATAGGAAATGACATGTGTTGTGGACATGGCTGACAGGACTCCATAGCCTGTTGATCACATTGTCAACCATACTCTGGAAGACCCGCTGGTGGGTGCCCTAGACCTGGTGCAACATTTTAAATCCCTAATCCTAATGCTGTCAATGCTACATCCAATTCTTTGTTATGATACACAAAAACTTAGAAACCTATCTGGGACCCCATCACCCATAGCAACATGCCACCCAGCAAGAAGACCTTGCCAGATGCATCCCTCCATATCACATTTCTCATAATCTCCAGAAATGGAAGGAATAAATTTATCTTCCTTATAAATTTCCCAGTCTCTGGTATTCTTCACAGCAGAAAACAGACCAACAAAACATTGTATATCTTACTTTCCCACTTCTAATTGGGACATACCCCACCTTTCTCCACTGCTGAGCTCTCTACAAGTCAGCCAGCGAGTACTACATGGAGGGGCACATCTGTGACCCCAGCACGTGGAAAGTAGAGGCAGAAAGATGGCCAGGAGTTCAAGGCAGCCTGGGCTACCTTGTGAGGTCAAATTTAACCTAAACTACAAAGTAAGACTGTCTCAAAAAATCAAATAGATGAATTTATAAACCAACAACCCCACCAACCAGTAAGTATTACCTTAAATGCCACTCACTATCTAAACTATTATTAGCCTCTTGTTCTAGTAACTGATAAATTTAAATCTCCCTCATCCAAAATTAATCCTGAGTGAGAACAGGATGTGGGTACGCCGACAGACACACTCGCGATTCTATTTAAAACAAGAAACTGTTACTCAATTCATAAATGCTTTCTAAACCCAAACTGAGTTTTCATTACTTATTATGCTGTCACTGACCAGGATAGAGGGTTCCAATTTTTTGTAATGCAGGCCCTCCTATCATTATTCTTCATAAAACTGAACACCAAGAAATAGAACATGAATTATTTGAATTTTTATTCTCTAAAGGAAAATTCTAAGGTCTGTGATATGAAATCAGATTCTCTAACTTGGGGCCATGGCAAGTTTGGAACCAGAAAACAACATAGCTAGATTAACTCAGTAAGCGGTTGTTTTAAATTCATACATCCTCCAACCCACCCCCACATGGTTCTCTCCAATGAACATTTCCCTGGCAGAGACCTAAGTAAAATTCTGTTCTTGTCAATAGTAGCTCAATTCCCAGCTTTCAGGGAGGAGGAGGGAAAGCTTTCTTGGGTGTAGTCTTTGCCCAGAGAGCAACTGCTTCCCTGTGCAATATGAGTATTGAGTGCTGAAAAGAACCTGGGACTGGATCTTGGAAGGCAGGGAGAATAGAGGAACCACAGCCCACCCAACTCAGGGGAAATAGCAAGCCACTTCCTCCATTCAGGCTAGGTGAGACTTTTTCCTAGTGGCCCCACAGAACTTCACTGTCATGGTGCTTGACATGGGAAGTATCTGCTCAAGTAATCATCGCCCATGACACCTATGAGCGTGTGAAGGCAAAAACTCCTGGATGTCTTGGGCCTTTGTGTCAACCAGCCACAGGCTCTGGCATGTAATAGATGCTCAATGAAATATGGTAAGTAGCAAATGTCCCAGGAATGTGTTTTTGTTTTTGTTTTTCTGTATTTTAGTGAAGGGTCTACAGGGTGTTCAGGGTCTCACAACTAGATCCGACTCATAGTGACCCACCTGTTTACAGCCTCCCAAGACCTGGAATTACAGGCGTGCACCACCATGCCCAGTCTCATTCGCTGTCTCAGCATGCCCGGGGGTGGGCCCTGCACCCAGGAATGGCTGGCCCAGGAATGTGTTTCTTAAGCCACTTTAATCAACAAAGTTGCTTATATACATATAAACATGCAATTTAATAAAATCTTATTGATTCTTAGCTCCACTGGTAACATTGATCCAGCCTCTGTGAAATTCTAAGAAGTTTTATGTGTCACAAATAAATATGACTTTCTCCCTGATCAGCTATATGAAGCTTGACTTTTCTTTCTTTCTTTTTTTTTAAAATCTTGTTCCCTGGGGCCTCTTTTAAATATATTTCATTTCAAACAATATTTACTGAGTACCTAGGCACTGAGCATGATAGATCCAGGCCATCGTGGAGCTTATAATTTTCTGTCCTAGTCTCCTCTAAAACCCCAAAGACTCTGAGACTGAGTGTAGAGTAACACATTTTTACTTTTGAATGTACAATGCACTGAAAAGTCAAGCCCATGGTAGGTCCGAAGCACCCAGAATCCTGCTACCCGAAGTTCAGTAACAAGTCTGATAACATGTTTCAGTTGTCCTAGGGCTACTGAGTACTGATGCATCCAAAAGGACCCATCAGAAGACACATTGACTTTCCCCTGAGCTTCCTCCATTTGGTCCCTAAAGAAGGGCCATCTCAGGACAGTCAGAAGGGGACAGTGATGTCTACCTTCTCATGACATCATTTGCTGAGGCCTTTCAATTGCCTGGTTTCATGCCACCCTGTGTGAATTTAAGATTGGTGCCCCTCTGAGCAGAGCATTAGAAAAAGGCATCCTTCCTCCCCAGTGGAGAGCAGCCCAATGAAAACAGTTTGGAGAGTGGGGCTTGGCCAGGGTTCTAACCCCAAGATGTCCCCCCAAGAAAGTCACACTGCTGAGTCCCTGTGACTGCCTCCCCAGTCCACACACATTGGGTGCAAAAATGCACCAGTGCATTGACATCACAGGTGGTTTAAATTAACACTCGTAATTATGCAAAGCCAGGTTTCCTGGTAAGGTACTGAACGACATACAAATTTTTTCCTAAAATTCCCTCAGCAGCCACAGACACTGATAGAAGAATCAACTCATCAAATCCCTCCCAAGACTGCAACTTATTTCTGTAAGTAACACTTCAACACTTGTGATTTCACCAAGCTCTCGGAGCAATTCAGAAATGGAAAATAAGTGTAACCACTGGTTATGGGGTTTGCGACAAAGCCCCCGCCTTTCCCTGGACAAGAATCAAGGTCAGCATTCCGACTTCTTGCCAAAGTCATATCACTAAAGAGACACAGTCCAGGGGCATGAGTCTTGTAGTGCTTAGGCTCCCAGCAAGTCACTTTTTGCAAGAAGCAGATCAATGCATTGTCATAGCCACTCATTTATAGTGAAGCAAACCATGCTCTACGCTCCCTGAGTTCACCTACTTCCCAACACACCGAACTGCAAATGGCTCAGTGCACAGACACACGGGAAATCCATTATTTCCTCCACCTCTTTATTCAGCAAGCCTGACTTTAAATATAGCCCTATGGTCTGCTGAAGCAGCTCTGGCCTGTTCACTAAGATGCACGTGGGAAGGCGTCCACCATTCCTGTGGAACATCAGGGCTCTCCCTGAGATTTCCAAGAGTGCAGCAGGTGGGAAGCACTATCCACAGCTTCTCCAGCTCTGACTTTTGGCCTCCCCTGAATTTGGCACCCTGCTCAGCCCTTTGGGGTTGTGCCTTGGTCTGACCTTAGTGCCATGTGTGTGGCAGCAGCCCCCTCACTGGTGACATCAGGAAACCACTAGGCCACTGGGGAGGCATCACAAGGCTGCCTTGAACCATTCAGAGGTCTTGCCAATAACCTTGTGGCCCCCAGAGCAGCAAATCCCTGCTCCCTACCTGCTGGGGGTACCCTGGCTTTGCCTGTGCCTCCCTTCTTCTCACCTCCCATCTTCTGGTCACCGTGACGTCCATACCCTCACAATCCATACTCTTGAGCTGATTGGCCCATCCCTTCCCAGTCACCCAGGCCCTCCTCAGGCCAAGGCTCCAAGGGACTCAGCCTACGAGTGGGCCACGTGCTCCAACAGCAGGATCTCAGCTCCCTACTTGGTTTTCTTTAATGACATTCACCCTCCCTGGCAAACAGCTGCTGTGTCAAAGAACGGTCTTCTCTTTGCTCCTGCTTCTCTGCTGAATGGGGCTGTGGAAACCAGGCACAAGGACCTCTTTCTTGGGCCTGAATAAACAGTGGAAACCTCCCCTCCCTTGCATGCTGCAGGTGGCAGCTGATGGTCGCGCACTCAGCTTTTCCAAACCATAGTTCTGAAGCTACAGACTGGCAGGTGGTTGGGCTCTACCAGCTCACAGCGCTAAATTCTTGGGTTTGCAAACAGAAAGGGTCTTAGGGTGTGGCAGCCCCCATTTCATGCCAAGCTTTCTATTGGACAGTCAGTCTCCAGCTTGACAGGCTCTGGCTACCTTCCTGCTCTCCTTTCTCACCCATCAGAACTGGAAGGAGACAGATTGTAATTTTCTTTTTCTTTTTCTTTTTTTTTTTGTATTTGCTTCAGGATCTTACCACACAGCTCAGACTCATAGTGATTCTCCTATTTTCAGCCTCCTCAGGCTGGGATTACAGGTGTGCACCATCATGCCCGGACTCTGTCGCTAGCTCAGCGCACCCGGGGACAAGGCCAGTGCAGCATGCAGGTATAATTTTCTACATTCTCTAAATAAATAAATAAATAAATAAATAAATAAATAAATAAATAAATAAGGAATACTCGGGCTGGGCAGACAGCTAGGTAGAATAAGTGCTTGCCTGGCAAGCACAAGGGCCTGAGTTCAATCCCCAGTTTGGGAAAAAAAGAAAAGAGGAATACTCTCCTATGTGTGTGTGTCTATACATTCACATATATGTACATGTATACATGTATGCATATATTTATATGTGTTCATTTCTTCAGACTGTGAGAGTTCATCATAGCAATATTCACCCTCATAAAAGCATGAGAAAATCATCCAAAATGATTTTTAGGCTGGCCTGGGCAGGACCAGCCACCCCAAAAGGCCTCTGCAGGGCTGCCTACACCAGGCAGGCAGGACTAGGGTAGTGGAAGTCTGAGCAGCAATGAGGACGTGAGCCAGCTGCTGGTGAACAGCAGTGAGGTGAACCAGTACTGGGCTCTGGCACACAGGCACAAAGAACAGAAGTGGGCAGGTGGAGCCACCATTTTTTTCTTTAATCAAAGGGCTTGGGGAGAACTCCTGCAGCAAAAGATAGGCCCAGCCCCCAGAGAGCCCCACATCCAGCACAAATCCCACAGCAAACTTGGCTGGAGTACGCATTTCTGGGATCTGACTTGGACCTACCACAGAACTTTAGACATCAGAGGAGTTTTACTGCTTCTATTTTTCTGCTTGTTTGGTTAGTTTTCTATTTTCTGTCCTTTAGGATTTTGTTTATTTGTTTTGTCTTGTTTTATTTTTAGTTAATTTTGTCCTTGGGTTTTTGTTTGTTCCTTTGTTTATTTGGTCTCTTTTTTTCTTTTCTCTTTCTTTTATGGCTTAGATTTCTTATCTTTTGTTTTCTTCTACTCACCTTTTTTCCCTCTTTCCTTGACTATCTTATCTGACTTTTATAATTCTTTCATGTGAATAAACATTGTCTCTTCTCTTTGTGGCTCACATCAATACTCCTTTACATTCTTTCCCTTCTGTGTCTTCCAGTTGCTCAAAATTTGGGTGACCATCCTGCACCCTCCAGCCTCACTCTACTACACTTGACCTCATTCATTTCTTCCTTTTTTTTTTTAATGAGT